>JAEANM010018424.1:0-12644 GCA_017656035.1 Myanophis thanlyinensis | reverse complement strand
AACGAGGCCGGATCCAGGGTGGGCTTCTTGAGAAGAGGTCTCACCACCGCCTCCTTCAAGGCGGCAGGCAAGACACCAATTGTTAAGTAAATCACTGAAGTTGTTGTGAAGCATGAGATTTTTAAGCAAATCCTGCTTTTTCCATTGACTTTGCTTATCAGAGGTCAGCTGGGAAGGTTGCAAATGCTGATCTCATGACCTCAGGATGCTGCAACCATCATAAATACATGCCAGTTACCCAAGTGCCTGAACTTTGATCACATGATGGTGGGAATGCTATGAGAGTCGTAAGTGTGAGGATCAGTCACAGGTCACTTTTTCAGTGCCATTGTAAGCTCAAAGGATCACTGAATGGATGGTTACACTACCTGTGTAAGACAGGAACCCCTTTGATTTATTCTCTAGGTTTTGAGAGCAAGGTAGAATTCATAACAGATCTGATGATTTATGTCTTCTGTTATTTTTAATTGCATTTGTAGTATGAAAATTGTTGTAAATCAGATTTAACTCTAAAGGCGTTTAGATTCCGGGGAAAGCAGGAGAAATACAGAGTCAAGAGAAATACATTCTGTACCAGGAAGAGAAAAAGCTAATGAGACGGCCTTTAATTTTCAAGTCGGTCAGACCTAATGATCTTGATGGGATGAAAAATTGATCTTAAAAAACCGCTTAAATCATAGAAACAGCCCATTAAAAAAAAAAAATCCCCGCAGTCAGATGGGGGACTTCTACCCAATCAAAGACCAGTCCTGATGTAACAGACCCATGTACAGATTGTCTATTTGAAGCTGCCTTCAAGAGCATGACCAGCCGAGTGAGACTGAAACTTGGCTCAAAAACAGTAACTGTGAGAGGGACCTTGGAATCCTAGTGGACGATCACTTACATATGAGCCAGCAGTGTGCGGCAGTAGCCAAAAAGGGCATCGACCATAGCCTTTCTGATCTCAAAGGTTGATGAGAGTGAAGTGAATATTCCTTTTGTGTAGTTGTCTCAGAAAGGTTCTTCCAACAAGCAGAAGGCCTTCAGTAGGGCTGATTCACTGAAAATAGACTATTAGGGATCTGACCTGAACTCTAGCTAAACATTTTCTGACCATTGCACCAATGTTGCCCAAGAGCTTTTGTCTTCCAAGTATGACCTGTGGGCTTCTAGTGTGAGAGAAAACTACTTCATGCCTTCTAATCTTCTGTGAGACACTGCTATGTGGACCTAGTTTTGAAGAGGTCCTAGGTGACCAGTGTAAACAGGGTCTCATAAAATTGCAACTCATGAAGCACCACAGAAAGCTCACCTCTCTCACACTGGATAGGAGCAGCTGCTAAAATAATAATAATTAAAAAAACCTGATTGTAAAGGATGGAGAATCCTGGAGAGAAGATTTTTGGTGAATTGGTATTCTATCAAAAGTGAAAGTGACATGGGAAGTGATGGATGGGAGACATCTGCTGGGTGGGGGAGTCTGATCCTCAACTATCTTCTAAGCTCCACAAATCTTTTGTGGAAAAACCCAGACCTTCTTCCCACCCAAATGACCACTGCCACTCCAGAATCCTTTCGCTTCTTTCTCTCCCTGTGTGCATAGTGCTGACACAACAAATTCCCCAACTCAGCTGGTTCACAGAGAATCTTGCATTATATAAATAACAACAAAGAAATGAACCCTAGAAAGGCAAAGACGCCTCCAGGAAGATAAGGGCAAAGGCCTGTTTCCAAAGCATGACAGGAAAAGCCCTGACAACGTCATATTTCTCTCCCCCCACCCCAGCCCAGATGTTCCCAGACAGCTTGACAGAATCAGCAATTCTGTGCAGAATAAACATGCCAGCAAGAAAGTGCTGAGTTCAGCAGTGCTCTAAATGATCTCGGTAGACTCACAGTTCCTCTGCAAAGATTGTTTTGAGGGGAAGGTGGCCTCAGAGGAGAGTGCTGAAGCTGTGGTCGCTGGCCTAAGGAAATAGATGTAATAACAATAACAGGCTTTGATTTTGCTGATGAGAGTCAAGCCTGCAATGGGGCATTCTTCTGCATCGGTTTAGACCAAGATCCCTTTATCACTCAGCTCTGCTATAACACCTGCTCTGCAGGCAAAAATGCATTCTATCCCAAGCCTCTCTGGCTCTGACCAAGGAAGAGGGCTATCTGGAAGCCCCCCCAAGGGCCACTGCAAGGCAACACGGTAGTCCTGCCTTCTCCACCTTGATTGCCTCCATTTGGGTAAAACGCCACACCCTGCGCCTTTCATTGCCCCTTGGTGGTTTCAGGTTATGGGAGTTTGTAGTCTGTAATTTGCTATATCTAAAATGTGCCAGGTTGAGGAATAATCTGATTTGATAAATGGCAACTTTCCATGCCAGAGGGGAGGTGACAGCATCTCTCTCTCTCTCTCTCTTCCTCTCTCTCTCTCTCTTCCCCTCTCCCTCTCTCCCAGTGGTGGCTTTCAAAAATTTTTACTACCGGTTTTGTGGGCATGGCTGGGTGGTCATGTGACTAGGTAGTTTCTGTAAGCAGACAATAAAGAAGCAACACCAGAATGTTTTTTTTCCTGCCTTCCTTACAGGATTAACCCTGTAAAGTAGAAAAACACAAAAGGAGATTTCTTCTAACAGCCGGTTCTCCGAACTGTTTAGAAAATTTACTACCGGTTCTAGCGGACCTGCTAGAACCTGCTGAATTTCACCTCTGCTCTCTCTTCCTCCCCCTCTCTCCCTCTCCCTACCACTCTCTCTCCCTCTCCCTCTCCTTCGCCCTCTTTCTCCCTCTCCCTCTTCCTCTCTCTCCACCCCTCTCTCTCCCACTCTCTCCCTCCCCTCTCTCTCCACATATTAGCATATTGCTTCCAAACATCAAACCCAAGAAAGCTAGGCTGTCAGAAACTGATTGCAGAGCTAGTTTAGTCTAGTGCACTAGACTAGAAAGCAGGAGACCATGTGTTCTAGTGCTGCTTTAGTCCAACCCACTTCTCAGGGTTGTTGTTGTGGGGATAATAGGAGGAGGAAGGTGTGTTGGATGCGCTCACTATCTTATTTATCAAAATAATAACAGTAGGATATAAACAAACAAACAATTGGGAAACATCTCCCCTATGTGCTCTTTTCTATACCTAAAGTGACGCAGTCCATTAACAATTTGGAAGACTGCCCCATTCCAAAAAGACTCTGGGATGGTATACAAAGTTGAAAGGAGAAGAAAAAACAAATTGTAAAGGGAAGTGGGGGAGAGAAAAGGACTCCCTCTGTTTTCTGTATAGACCAGGGCTAGAAAAGATCTTTATCTGGGACCCAATTTTATCAAAGATTGCAGAGAAAACCCTCTTCGCAAAGAATTTCTTATAATCAGCTGTTGTGCCTGCAGTTTTTTACCCAAATGATAGAAAATCGAGCAATTTATAGCTGAGAGAAGAGTATAAATTCCTTAGGGCCTCCTCCTGACTGGATTGAACTGTCTCTCTCAATATATGTGAGAATCTGGATATGAAAAAAGATGTTTTATAACACAGAGTCAGACACGAATGGAGCAGCATATTAGCAATAGCAGAAGGAAAGGGGCAAAGAGACGGAGCACCTGCTGAAAAGCTGGAGCCATTGTTTCAGCAGCCCTAAACCTCCAACTAGCTTCTCCAACACATGGGGTGAATCCCAGATTAGGGAAAGGTACATGAGAACTTTGCCATACCCGTTCAGAAGAAGCTGATCTAACAAAATGGGACTTTTAAACCAGATTGCTTGGACCATTAGAAAGAACGTGCTCTGCAGTCTTGTGACAGAGGTAACCCTTGACTTACAACTGTAATTGAGTCGAGAATTACAGTCCTAAGTCATGCCAGTTGTTAAGTATTGCCATGTGACTGTGGCCAAATAATCAAGTTGTTTAAACAAATGCCATGGTTGCTAATTGAACCCAATAGACATTTTTTATTGAAAAGTAGAAGTAAACAGTGGAAATTGGCAAAAACAACAACAACACCATGGTCAGGTGACCATGGGATGATGGAAACAGCCATAAACGTGAGCCAGTCGCCAAATGCTCATAATACAATCTTGTGGCCATGTGGGTGGGAGGTATTTGGTGGTCAGAACCTCAAGAACCAGATTGTAAATACCACCTTTTGGGGAGAGTCCATTATAACTTATAAGGAGCCTTGGTGGCACAGTGGTTAGAGTGCAGTACTGCAGTACTTCTGCTGTCTGCTGGTTCAAATTCCACCAGGCTCAAGGTTGACTCAGCCTTCCATCCTTCTGAGGTGGGTAAAATGAGGATGCAGATTGTTGAGGGCAATATGCTGACTCTGTAAACCGCTTAGAGAGGGCTGGAAAGCACTACAAAGCGGTATACTGTATAAATCTAAGTGCTATTGTTATTGTTATAACTTCAAATGACTTCAGGGTTATTCTTTTATTTTGAAGGCAAGTGCTGGCTTTTTTTGTTTCAATTTACGTATGTGTACATGTGCATGCCTATATGTCTTCACAGCCCCATTGGTCTGACCCGCCACAACAGCCCCAGTTTTTCATATGGCCCCTTAAGAGAATTAATTGCCAAACCCTTGCTCTAAGTCATCAGCCATAGCTCTGAGGAATGGGGCTCCATGATGTTTATGTTTATGTTTATTTGATTTCTATGCCTCCTCCCTCCCGAAGGACTCAAGGCAGTGTACAGCCTATTAAAAACACAGGTATGTAACAATTTAAAACCAAATTAAAATTTAAATAAATACAGTGGCTGACCAATAGAATTAAAACAAATTCAAATAGAAACAGTTAAAATTAAACAATTAAAATTTAAAATTAAAAACTAATTTAAAACAATTTAAATTTTAAAACCTGATCTTTGCATGGGATTCCCCAAGGAAGAGGTTATGGTCTTTTATGAGATTTGCTCTGCTGGAGCACACTGAAGCCTGGTGGACACACAGTGGCCAGTTAGGTGCATCGTGGAAGTTTACCAGCATGGCTAGAAAGGAATGGTCCTTAACACCAGTTGGTCATTTAGCAGCTGATAGTTTACATGTGTTGCTGGTGCTTTAGGACAGGGGTCTCCAACCTTGGCAACTTTAAGACTTGAAGTTGCCAAGATTGGCGACCCCTGCTTCAAAAAGGATTTAACAGCAGACAGAACTGGTTGCAATTAATAAACTGATATGCCATGAATTTGCTCAGCCCCAGATTAAAATGGTCCACACAAGCAGACCTCCCTTAACAATCCAATTGAACCTAGAATTCCCATCGTAAATTGTTGTGGTTGTTAAGCAGACCCGAAGAATGTCACTACAGTCAATGAACAAATCCCAGGATGAGTAGTGCAACAGTTGAAACTTCAAGGAGTGGTTGTAAATAACTTTTAGGGTCCATCATAACTTCATTTGTTAAGTGAGCAGTCATTAAGCAAGGACTACCTGCACTGGCTATCATCACTAACATATCATCGTAGCTAATTCAAAAGTTTTAAGCATTCAGTGTGCTGTGGAAAAAAAGTCCATCCTTTAAGCAAGCATCCACTACTAATATTGGCTTAAATAAGGAGCGGGTCAAACCATAGAGCGGTGTTTTTTCAAACTTTTCAAACTTTAAGACAAATGGACTTCAACTCCCAGAATTCCCTAGCCAAAGAAGTTGCCAAATTTGAAAAGCACTACTGTAGAACAAGCCCCCCACCCCGTTTTCCCCCCTCCTCACTTTTCTTCCTTTTTGGGGTGCAATGTAACATTTATTGCCTACAAAAGGACCATTTAGTGACCGTTTGGTCACATTTGCAGCTTTGTCACTTACTCTCCATTATAAACTTTGTTGGTTCGCTCTTAGCAGTTAGTGTCGGTGGGAGCGCTATATTAGGTAGGATATTTTGGACACAATTTGGCAAAAACTGTGGAGACAAGTACAGGAAATAGACATTTTATAAGCACTGTTAATGGGAGTGGTGGTTCTGAGTCTTCTTTCAGCTGTCAAATGAGGGGATGTGGAGAGAGATCAATGAGAAAAATAAATATGCAGAGTTCACCATTTAAAGCCTGGTGGGAGGAATTATGAAGGCCTCTCCCAACATCTCAATATACATTTCTAGGAAGGAAATAGTGGATGACTCCACCCAGTTCCAGGATACTCTGGCTCTGGAATTCCATGGCTATTAGAGAACACCTTTCTAGAGGCAGTGTGTTCCCCTTCACCAACATAATTGGTTATATGGAACTGGTGAAACCAACCTCTGTCCCTGCTTCCCAAGCCCAGACAGCTTCTATGCCAGCAAAAGTGCTTTCTTCCCCACCCCACCGTTTTTTTCTTCAAGAGGCAACTGGACTTTCTGCTTTTTCTTTGAAGACGTTTCGCTTCTCATCCAAGAAGCTTTTTCAGCTTCTTTGAAGAAGAAGCTTCTTGGATGAGAAGTAAAATGTGTTCAAAGAAATCCAGAAAGTCCAGTTGCCTCTTGGGGGAAAAAAAAATCCCACCTTTGGGACAACCATGACCTGGATGACTGAGAATCTCCATAAACTTCTATTATTTTTGTCTTTTAATGACCCCCGTAATCCCTTGCCTTGGGGTGGAGTTGGGGTAACTGAATGGAGCTGAGTGTTTACTGGCTGGATAGACTTCTATGCCAGCAGAAAAAAAAAGGACCACATAGGCCTTAAAATTGCTCAGTGATATTTTCCTTGGGCTGGAAGTTCTCCGATATATTTCAGTTTCCTTGATACAAAACTTTCAGTCCAAGCAATATATTATTATGGCAAGCTGCATTGGTCCACCTACCACATTTCCTTGGTTAAGGTCAATTAAAATTATATGTGATGTGGCCTCATTCCATGAGCAATATAGCAGGAAAATGGACCTGGAAGCCTATCATGATTTCATGCCAGCTGGGAAGGCATCGGAGTGGGCACAGGTTGGCATGAAGCTTAAGCCCTCAGTGCTGTGCCCAGGAAGGAAGCAGCAAATTCAATGCAATGACCGGGGGTGGGGGGAATCTAAACTCCTTGTGGGTGACAGTCGGATGTTTGATGAGCAATATAAAACATATAAAAAGCTCTAGCTCTGCACACATTTACTAAAAGTTATAAAATAAAAACCCTTCCAATTTACAGGGGGAAACGGTAAATTACCAGCAACATTTTACAGAGTTAGCAGACACCTTGAGTAGGGCTGGCGAAGAGGTGGATGAGAAGGCTCAAAGATTTGTTTCTAAAAAATGAACGTAGTGTTGGGGAATGTTTTCCCTCTTACTCTCTGTATTTAATAAAAAAAACGGTAATCATAAGTCAGAAGCATAAATACTGAAGAGGACAGCTCCCTTAGTTTATGGTTACAAACAGATAAGGAGATGAATGGAGATATATTGGTGCCTTTTCAGACTAAAGAGCAAGCAAAGGGGCTTTAAAATGTAGTGAAACATCAACCATGCCTGCAGTATTCTGTTCATTTGCCCTCGGAAAGGCAGGAAGGAGACAGACTAGGTGTAAAATTAAAAAAGTCTGTAAAGGAGGAGAAAGATAGAACAATTGCACCCAGTTTCACTTTAATTTTATAAAAGAGAAGGTTTAAAACAGGGAAGGAAGGAATACCTAATGGCCTACATCTATGCACCCACCTTTTGGAGGAAGAGGGCTCAGAAAAAGCCAAGACACCCTCCAGTCAAGTTCAGTTCTACTGATTATATGAACACCATTCCTGAGGTATTTTCTTGACATCTTAGAAAAGTGGTTTGTCACTGTCTTCTAATCTAGAATATCCCTTCCATAAAGGATATTCTCAAAGATGATTAGGGAACTGAAGGCTACAACATGTGAAGAACAGTTGCTGGGACTGGGTATGTCTAGTTTGATGAAAAGACAGACTAGGGATGGCAGGGTAGCAGTGTCCCAATATCTCAGGGGCTGCCGCAAAGAAGAATGGATCAACCTATTCTCCAAAGCACCCATCCTGAAGGCAGGACAAGAATGGATGGAAACTAATCAAGAAGAGAACCAACTTAGAACTAAGGAGAACTTTCCTGACAGTGAGAACAATTAATCAGTGGAACTACTTGCCTTCAGAAGTTGTGGGTGCTCCAACACTGGAGGTTTTGAAGAAGAGATTGGACAACCATTTGTCTGAAATGATATAAGGTCTCCTGCTTGAGTAGGGGGTTAGACTAGAAGACCTCCAAGGTTCCTTCCAACTTTGTTATTCTGTTATTCTTTCTAATTTCCCAGTCTAATCCACAGCTTCTAAGTCTATGCATGGTCACATTACCAGTTATGACATAGGAAAACAGATAATCCTTTTCTACTTATTGTACTTGATGTGGAGAGGCCCCGCCTTCTTTTCTTCTGGTTACCTGTACCAAGATAAACTCCTCTGCTCCATCCTGCTCCAATAGCAACACCACAAATCGTAATCATGTGTTTCCAATCTGGGCACTAGAAAGCTTTTGAAAAAAAATGGAAAGCAAGGGAAAACAAAGGACAACCGCAATATGGTCCTTTATGAATTGCCTATACACATCCTGGAAAAAAAAGGGGGGGGGAATTGCAGTGTCAAAAAAGGATACATTTGCATAAAATCTGCATATGCTTATCTATAATTCATGAATGCAAATTGTGAAATAATTACTATAATTTAAAGAGAAGTGCAATGCATCTCAGCATACTGAGGATATATAAAAAACACATGGTCTCTTGGGAAGCTAAGTCAGCACTGGAGTACCAAGTTCTACCCATAAATCCTAGTAGAAGCAATGAAGGAGCTACACATGCCCTGTTGTTTCCACTTCTTCTGAGTTTCCAATACTTACTCTGTTAGCATAAGGGACCTTCTGCCACTTCCCATTAAGATCTGGGAGGACATCAGTTGTGTCTTGCGAACATTCTGAGCTCTAATTCAAAGAATCATTCTTACTGATACCAGCCTTGTCTCTAGATGTAGTATTCATTCTTTTACTATGTTGTGTGCATATGGACAAAACTGATGTTGCATGCTTTGAATTTGGTTGCAGATGATTTTGGGGAGTAGGTGAAAAACCCATTCTCCTCTCTCCCACCCCCTTTCTTATCTTTAAACCAGGTCCCTCAATAGTGTACCTTTGGCAGCAGCACAGATAGGTGTATTAATATAGCTTTCATCTCTTTGCCATTTCAAGATACAGAGAGTTCACCCAGTCAAATCACTTGTGATTTTTAATATTGCAAGGCCTTCTTTATGGTGACTCAATTGTGCTATGAGAAATCGACCTTGGGAACTCTGCATCCAGTTGATTTCCTGTACTATTCACAAGTAAAATCCCAGTTCTTAGTGCCAATTTTCTCAATGGCTGCTTAAACTTGTTTGCTTATTATGATGGGATGTGTATCTGCAGGAGCAGTGAGGGAGAATTTGGCAATACGGAGTTTTCTCATAAATACACTCAGATTAAGTGCAGTCCCAAACTGGAAGAAGGATGGAAAGGCTTCTGGATAACCACCCCTAGAATCTCTCAGGATATATCCAGTAGCTTAGAAAGTTTAGCTTAGTTTGGCAAGATTCTGTCCATTAGTTTATAAGGTAATAAAGGGTTGGATTTGATTGGATGTTGCTTTATCAGCTCTGGTCTTATTTATTTATCAGTTTACTCATTTTATCACAATAGTTGTTCTTGTCTGAACTGGTATCTACTATGCCACTGAAACCAAATAAATTAGGAAAAAATAACCAGAGAGAAAATCTAGTCCTTTGTTTACAGTAAAGCTTGGACAGCAGAGGCTGACAGGGCATTGGAAGCATGGAAGAATCAACCCTTTTATGTCCAATTTCAGCTCCAATTCTGACTGCTCTATTCATATATTTTGTTCTAAATCAGGACACCTTACATTTCAAAATAGTATCTTTTGTTCTTCATTTTTCCAGATTGAAACTTGGTAGTTCCAGCTGGAAAAATAAATGTAAGTAACAGGTTTTCAAGAGCGTAATGGCAATTGCAATTATTTTTTGCACAAAATTTGCAAAATTATAAAGGACAGCCCAGCTGCATTGTTTGGAAGGACTGAAAGATAAAACAAAAGGTGCAAGACATATATTTATTGAGCTTTGCCTGTAAAAAAAAAATATTCTAATGCAGAGATGGAGAAACTGTACATCCCATCTCATAGTTTTAGGGAATTCTTAACCGCCCCTCCCTCTATGTAGCCAGCACAATAATCAGAGATAAGAGCCCTGGTGGAGCAGTGGTTAGAATACAATTCTGCAAGCTCTTTCTGCTGACTGCCTGTTGCCAGCAGTGCAGCAGTTCAAATCTCATTGGCTCAAGGTTGACTCAGTCTTCCATCCTTCTGAGGTTGGTAAAATGAGGACCGAGATTGTTGGGGGCAATGTGCTGACTCTGTAAACCACTCTGAGAGGACTGTAAAGCACTGTGAAGCGGTATATACAGTAAGTCTAAATGCTATTGCTAAGTGCTATAAGGCAAGTACTTTGCCTATTGAAAGCGTTGACTCTAGTCTAGTCCATGCATCATGGAGTGCCGAAATGACATCTCTCTATGTCCCAGTTTGTATACTCAAGTCATTGAACCTCCTTCTACACCAGAGATACATGTGCATATACATATGGTGGGAGCGAGAACATGTGCCTTTTCTGTGGCAGCCTCTGCCCTATGGAACACTCAACTCCCTGAAGTTTCATAGCCTTCTACTCTCCTAGCTTGCAACAATAATACCCAATAGCTATCAAGTCATAAAGCAATAAATAAATAAATAACTTATGCATCAATCATCCCTTTGGAATGTCCCACAGCTAAATACCTTTATTGTCTCCCAGTACTTGGGTACAAAGCCAGGTCCTGATGACTTTCCAAAAGTCTAAAGGGTAAGGGGGGGATGTCTTTCAAATCACGTGGGGAGGATATTCCATAAGGTAGAGGCAGCCCTGGAAAAGCCATGCTTCCAAGGTCCCACCAAGTGGTAAGATTTCAGGGAAGGGATATGGAGTGTAACTACCCCATCCGATCTGGTAGGATGGACAGACACTCTCAGAGAGAGGTTTGTCGCACAAACACAAATCTCAAATGCTTGTTTCAGAGTGAGTGGCTCTGAATGCGTTCTGAAATTGGATTCCTGCAATTCTCTAGGATCTGACCACACCCATGGGAATCTGTTTGTTGAAAAGTAGAGCATCTTAGCAAACTTGATTTCATCCCACTGTCTGTCCTTGACAAAATCTCTACCATGTGTCAATCCATAGGTTTAAAAGCAGAAGAGATTATTTTTAATAGAACAAGAGAATTAGATGTTTTTTCTTGTAAATTTACTGCATCTCATGGTGTTGACATATATTTATTAGAGAATGTTATGTCAACCTTACTTCTGACACATATTTCTGAGTGTACCAAGTTCTGGAAGATTCCAAATTAACAAAGAGATAACTTGAAAAATGCCTATATAGAAAGTATGGGGGGTCTGAAAGAAAACAGGAAGTTGGCAGTCTCTGGAAAGCCACTTTCAATCTGCCAACTCATTATTTGTTTTTGAAGACTGTTCTGCTAGGCCTCCAACATTAGGGAGATATATATCCATCAAGATCTATTTCCCAGTTGAAATCCAGAGACTGAAGGGTTGAATCTTGAATTTCGAGTTGAAGCACAAAGACAATAAGATGCAGTCCAGACTGATTTGAAATTAAGTTAGAAAGAAGATTTGGTGACCATAGGCTACCATGTGAAAACATCAAAATGTCCACAGCTGTTGAGAGAAGTAAACATGGGGTGGGGTGGGGGTATGGTAGAGTTTTTACAAAGCTGTGAAGCTTCAGCTAGTTGGCTTCAAGAGTTTATAGCAATAACATTTGGAAATATTTGTCTCTAACAGAGAAATAGCAAGGATAAGGAAAGGACAGTACAGCAGTCTCCATGTTGTCCAGCAAACAGTCTTCCCCCAAAATAAGACAGGGTGTTATATTTATTTTTGGTCAACCCCTCCAAAAACACCAACTAGGGCTTATTTTCAGGGGATGTCTTATTTTTCCATGTACAGCAGGCAGTGAGTACACAGGAGCAACCACCCTCGTCCTGCCATCTGTACATCTGACTTTGGGGATATTTCTTCATAACAAAACAAAAGTGTATTTTCTGTGGAGTTCACACTCCTTGCTCACTGGATCTGGATGTCACAAAGCAAAGCCCATCTTTTGTAATTAACCCCCGCGCCCTGTTTTGGCTGGCAGAGGGCTGCAGGAGTGCTATCATGCCCCTGGCCATGCCCACCCTGACCATGCCCACCCAGCTGGTCATTAGGGCAAAGAACCAGTTGTTCAATTATTTGAATCCCACCACTGATTAAACCTTATGGAGAACGGCTGAAGGTTTGAGGTTTGGCTAGTTTAACGAAAAGAAGAATTAGGGGTGACATGATAGCAGTATTTCAATATTTGAAGGGCCACCAAGAAAAGGGGGTCAGATTATTCTCCAAAGCACCAGAGGGCAGGATAAGAATCAATTGTTGGAAACTAATCAAAGAGAGAAGCAGCCTGGAATTAAGAAGAAACTTTCTAACAGTGAGGACAATTAACCAGTGGAACAGCTTGCCTTCAAGGATCATGGGCGCTCCATCACTGGATGTTTTTAAGAAGTGACTAGACAGTCACTTATCTGAAATGGTATAGGTTCTCCTGCTTGAGCAGGGGGCTGGACTAGAAGACCTCCAAGGT
>JAEANM010018423.1:0-12644 GCA_017656035.1 Myanophis thanlyinensis | reverse complement strand
GAGGTGCTGTCTCAGGAATTCTGGGAGTTGAAGTCCATGAGTCATGAAAGAGCCAAGGTTCCCTACCCCTGGTGTAGGGTTAGGTAACACTAAATAAGAGAGCAGGAAACAGGCTGCCTGAGATTAATGTGCTTCCAGACAGCTGAAATGAGGAAGTGATAGCTTCCGGTACAGCAGACTTTGCAAAATGTTCATTGCAGGCATTAAAAAGTAATTCATCCCTTTTTCATAAAATCAAATACTCGATGGACCAGATAACACAGAATAGAGCAGGGGTCTCCAACCTTGGCAACTTTAAGATTTGTGGACTTCAACTCCCAGAATCTCTCAGCCAGCAATTCTGGGAGATGAAGTCCACAAGTCTTAAAGTTGCCAAGGTAGGGGACCCCTGGAATAGAGCCAGTAGTTGGCATATACCAGAGAAATCCTACACCTGCATTAGTATGTTTTATATTTTAGCCAAAGGAGTTAAAGATGGCTCAGCAGTTAAAGATGCTGAGCTGACAACCTGGGTTCAAGACCTGAGTGCCGCACGATGGTGTGAGTTTCTGTTCCTTGCCCCAGCTTCTGCCCATTCAGTAGTTCAAAAACATGCAAAATGCAAGTAGATAGATAGGCACCACTTTGGTGGGAAGTTATCAAGTTCTTGTGTGCTCAGCATAGTCATGCTGTCCACATGGAAATACCTTCGGACAGTGCTGGCTTCCTTGGCTAAGAAATGGAGATGAGCACCATCCCCCTGACTCGAAGACAACCGGACAGAGGAAACCTTTTTACCTTTTAGCAGTTGAATCCAGGATATTGTGGACTTCTTAGCCTGGCGTGTGTTAGATCAGTCAGTGGAAACCACTAACAATTATGAATGATATGGAGTTGTAGGTCTTGCTGAACAAGCACTAATATCATTTATGAATATAGGATAACAGAGTTCAAAGGGACATTGGATGCCTTCTAGTTATGCTCAAGCAGGAGACAATGGCTGTGTCCAATCTCATAAATTTCCATGAAGGAACGCCCATAACTTCCGGAAGTGCTATTCCATTGATTGATTTTTCTCATTGTCAGGAATTTTCGCCTTATTTGTAGTTCAGGTGTCTTTTTGATTTTATTGCTTTCTGTTCAAATCATTTGACAGCTTTTTTTTCATTGAAATGATATTTTTGATTTCTTTATTCAGTGATAGTCTCCTTAAACCCAACTGTATATATTAATTTATGTCGGTATTCTGCTTATTACTTCAAATATTGCATAATGGCTGCCTGTTGATGCTGGTTTGCTCACACTGTTGGATTTTCCAGACCGAAAACAGCATATACAGTGTTGAAAAATGAGCCCTTGTTAATAATACTAGGTTAATTTAAAAAAAAAAGTATTTACAGAATTATGGAAACGAAGTTGGGAGATGGGTGTGTAGCTGGGTTGGATTCCTGCTTAAAACCAGATGTTGAAGATGATAATTCAATCCTTGAACAAAATGACTCACATTGTGGATTTGCACGGTGGAAGAAATATGAGTGCTTATAGAATCGATTTGGCTTTTCTTTTTTCTGTCGCCCAAAAATTTGGGCAAAATAGATTGGTTTGTATTTTGCTTCCCTGATAAATAGCTTTTTTTTTAAATAGTTGTCTTGCTTTTTGTGCTCGTGGCTGATTTCTTATTGACAGGTAACATAATGCATCAGTCATTAACATTATGTTTCTTTTAAACAGGTATTCGTTACAGCACGGAAGTGAGTGTTGATGAAGTAAAAGCATTAGCTTCTCTTATGACATATAAATGTGCAGTAGTTGGTAAGTAATTCCAAATGAATGTCACTCTAAAGCCAGGGCCTTTAATTTTGTCAGAAAGATGTTTATGAGCTGTGTGAGATTATTCCCATATAAGATCTAGGAGTTTGGGGAAATAGCTCCTTGAGAAGATATTTAGAGTAATGGCCTGTGAGGGAGGTGACCTCTCGCCATAGATTGCAAGGGTGGGGTCAGCTTGTAAAATAATTGTCTATGCTTTCCTGGGAATTTTAAGTTTTCTTTTCTGTTTTCTTGGTGTGCCTGAAAAAGGAAGGATGTCCCTGGGAGTAGAGATATCTGCTTTGCCAATTTTAGGGCATTTCAGAAATAATATTTCTAGTCTTCATCCAGCCTCAGCGCACAGCTCCTTTTCAGTTTATGAAACAGAGAAAAATTGATGAAATCTGATGTAATGCAAGCTTTTTAAACTCCTGTCTGTCTTAGCTAGTCAAAATTAGCAAACAAAAAATGGTGAGCATATATCTCTAAGTAGAGTGGAGCCACTGGTCTTTAAAAGGTCTGAATCCAAATAGTTTTTCACCTACCATCAAGTGGCACAAATACAATATTTGTAGAGCTTTGCACACCTAATTAAATGTTAAAGTATATGAAAGAAATAGCCTGTTTTTCATATGTAAATAATTCTTGTAAAAAAAAAAATCAATTCTGAATCTTGTCTTTTCATTATGTTGAAGGGCATGGTGAATTATTCTAAAATAAATCATCGTCTATGTATTTTTTTTCTTTTTTCTTTTCACTTTCTGTTGATATCTTTGTGACTAATTCCTGAAGTGGAAAAGATCAGATAGGCCTCTCATAAGATAAATCTTTACCATCTTTTACATTCTTGTCCTTTGTTTTTTTTTTAACTTAAGCGTGAACATTTGTTTTCAGATGTGCCATTTGGTGGTGCAAAGGCTGGTGTTAAGATCAATCCTAGGCTATATACAGTAAGTTCAAATTCCAGAAAAATATGCTTTTAATCGGCATGTTTAGGCTTAGATGTCTGAGGAGCTGTTTTCCTAACATTTAGGATAATGCAGTAGAATTCTAGATGTTTTCTTGGTCTAGAAAGATTAATTGCATACATTCATACCTAACATACCTTTTAGATAAGCAATAAGCATTTGAATTACAGGAAACATTGCCATATGAGCTTATGAATGCTGCCCTGCCTGTCGTTATTTTGGTCAATTGAGGCTGTCACCTTTTTTTCTGAAACAAAAGGAATGACTTGATTAGCAGCCAAATTGTACCCATGTCACTACAGGTAGTTCTTGACTTACAACCTCAATTGAACCCAAAACGCTCTGTTGCCAAGGAAGGCATTTGTTAAGTGGGCTTTGTCCTGTTTTTTGACTTTTCTTGCCACAATTGTTAAATTAGTCACATAGTTGTTAGCTAAATCTGGCTTCCCCCATTGACTTGGCTTGTCAGTAGGTCGCAAAAGGGGATCGTGTGACCCCTGGGCAACCGTCATAAACATGAGTCAGCTGCCAAAAAAAATCTGAATTTTGATCTAGTGACCATGGAGACGGGTCATAAGCGGGTAAAACTTTTATCAGAGCTTGTAACTTTGAACAGTCACTAAATGGACTGCTGTAAGTCAGGGACTACTTCTTGTATATGAGGGAAGGATGCAGTATTGGTCAGATGTTGCATGTTTTGGCCAATCTGCCAATAAAAGACCAGTTTACTTAGTATGCTGTCATTCTACACAAATTAGAATGTAAACTTGAAACTTACTTTACAAGGCAACATATGCGTTGGGAGGTATGTGCTGTGCAGAGACAAACACTTAGGGTAAGAAGAATGAAAATCAAAAGGATTTATTTCCAATCACAAGGTTTCAAGATAAAGGGTGGTTCAGGATCATTGCAATAGAATATTGTAATCCTTAGTTTTTATTCATGGTTGTGTTTCTAGCAATCCTAAAGCAGCAGTCGATGTCACCAAAAGTCATTGTTAAAGTTTAGCAATGAGACCACAAAGATGTAAAGAAAGGTTACAAATCTTAAAACAGCATTAAAACGCTAAATTTGACCGCAGTGACCAATAGCACTTAGATGTATATACCGCTTTGCATTGCTTTACAGCCTTCTCTAAGCAGTTTACAGAGTCAGCATATTGCCCATAACAATCTGGGTCCTCATTTTACTGACCTCAGAAAGGTGGAAGCTCAAGCCAGTGAGAATTGAACTCCTGGCAGTGATCAGTTAGCCTGCAATGCTGCATTTAAACCACTGTGCCACCATGGCTCCTATTAAAGTTTGCAGGGGTCCTGTAGCATCAGATTAAAGAAAAACCCGAGTAAAATCTTAAATTTATCTACTTGAACCAGGAGCGAATTTTACGGCAGAATAAACCCTAACCCTAACCCTGCAATCTCTTGTGCCTCCAGGAAGCGAAGAGTAATTTTCCTGACCTCACAGCTGTCCAGTTGTGGAATTAGCTTCATCCTCTCTTGCCAGCACTTTAGAAATGAATTTCACATATCAGTCCCAGCCTTCTCTCTCATTTAGGGATTGGGAAGATTAATAGCAGCAGTTACTTTCCAAGGTTCACATAGAGCCCTCTGAAACAATGGGTTGGGCTGGTATCTCACCTGTTATTGCATGGTGGCTAAGCCTAGATTAGGGGATGGCCTAGGAACTATTCGTTAAAATCGTGAGTGTTGACCTTTGGGTGTTGCTTATTCAGCTCCACAGATATTAACTGTCTCCTTTGTTGTTGTAGGATAATGAATTGGAGAAAATCACAAGGCGGTTTACCATAGAACTCGCAAAGAAAGGCTTCATTGGTATGTAATACGTGGAATATCTCTATTGATTTGGGCGAGAGGGATCGTTCAGCAGTACAACTGTGGCCCCTGCCCACCCCACCCCCCGAAGTAGCACTGGCAACTTGATTGTGGTAGTGCATATTGTGAAGACACTCAAAAAGAAAAAAAATGCTTTTCTTTCCTTGCTTTAATTAATCAGCTGCAGCAAAGGGGACTGAACTTGCATGCTTGATGCTTTTGGCTCCAGGGATGTGCAAAATTTCATTCCTCTGGGAACAGAGTTCTTGATGAATTTGTAACACCTCTCTCTCTCTTCAACCCTCCACGTGAAGAGTACCTAGAAAATCATATTAAAGGGATCAGCTCTTAGTTGGCTTGTCAAGCTGTCAACTCAGAAGAGCAATTTGTCTTGTTTGCACACTTCATAGCTGGTTGGAGAAACGCCCATTTTGTTTCTGTTCTCTTATTTGCTGCAGACATGCTGTTTGTTCTTTAATAACCTCACCAGCATCCAAATCATAAGAAATATATTTCCTTTCCCTTCTTTCCGCCCGCAACTACTTATGGACCCTGAACCCCTTCTGGAAGCCAGGGGTGCCATTCCTTAACAAGATAGGCTAGAGCAGAGCAAACAGCTGGGGAAAGTAGAAAAATGTTCAGTTTGCAAACATCCTTTGGTAGCTTGGGGTACAAGTCATTATGTTATTATTTCCACTTTCTCACTATCATTAAAAAAAACTTTCAAGGTAGAGATTTTTTTTTTCAAGAAGTAGGGATAGTCTTCTTGTCTTTTAAGTGATTAAATGGGGACACTTTCCTCCATTTAGACCAAGGGATCCCCAACGTTGGCAACTTTAAGACTTGTGGACTTCAATTCCCAGAATTTCTCAGCCAGCTTTGCTTTGTTGGCTGAGGAATTCTGGGAGTTGAAGTCCACAAGTCTTAAAGTTGCCATTGTTGGAGAGCCCTGATTTAGACCATGAATCATTGCATCCATTAATAAAAACAACATTACTGTTAATGGTTGTGCAGCGTAACCCTAACATAACCGTAAGCAATATCACAACTGATTCTTCTGGTTTCCATGCACGGAGCTGGTTTGTGTTCAATGGTGTCTCCTCTTTGTTCCTGGTTGTGCCAAACAGGGCCTGGTGTGGATGTGCCAGCTCCAGACATGAGCACCGGTGAACGGGAGATGTCATGGATTGCAGACACCTATGCTAATACCATAGGACACTATGTAAGTTCTGAACAAAAGCTTCACTTATAGCACAGTGGCCTTAGGGCTTGTTCTTCAAATTGCATACAACTTAATATGGACCTAGAACACATATAAGATCTATCATGTCTGCAAGCATCACTGTTGAATGAGTGTCTTTCCCCAAATAAATAGTTTAATTGGAAATGTGTTTATCTGCGAAACGCTACTTGCTTTATACATTGGTTTTGTTCTGACACAGGATTAACAGAAGCACAAAAGAGGCTTTTGGTTCCAAAAAAAACCCTTTTTATTTGGTTACTGTGAATTCTTCTCATTCACATCCAGAAAAGTCCCAGCAGTAAACCTTTCAAGGTTTTATTACAAAAACAGACCTTATCAGTCCCAAACTCGAATGAGTTTCCAGTTGAAATACTTGGCAAGGAATCTCTGTACGGCACGAACTCAGATAAATCCTCACAATAATGAGTGAACTAATTGTCTCCTACAAACACTCCTCCCCTTTTGCTCCTATTTATTCCCTATGGGAGGGACCATTCAGCGTCCACTTGTGCCTTTACTTCCGAGTCAACCCCTGCTCCTTAGTTGTTCCCTTCTCCTGACAGCTCTACATACACGCATCTGAAATAGACTCCAGCTGTTGTTCTTCCACACTGATCTCCAACTCCAAAGGCAGCTGATCACTGTTGGATGGCCCTGGCCCCATCTCTGCCTCCTATACAGAGCACCCATCAGAGCCTTCCCCCGACGCCAGGACTGGCCCAAAGTCCTCCACAACCTCCTCATTATCTGAGTCTGCCATCAGCTCCGTTGGCAGCTGGAGGGCCACAACAGGTTCTCTCTGAACTTGGTGGTTTTCTTGCAAACATTTCATTATTCAGACTAGGCAACATCATCAGAAACCAAGACAACTCTTTCACAAATTTATATTCTCCAGATAGAATTGTAACGTAGGAATCGTCTTTCAGCTTTAACGCTCTGTCTGCAGAATGATGAGTCCAGCTAGTTTTAACTCTCAATCCCATGTGGAGCTTCTTCTCCAGTGTGACAGGTTGGCTGCATCTATGTCTCTGCTGTCCTCCCTCGCTATGTGCTGGGTGATTGAATGGGGTCACCTAACACAGGGGATATGAGAGCTTCTCTACCACGGCACCTGCTCCTGGAAGGCTTGCAAAAATCAGTTTATTTCTGTTATTTTGTTTTATAAGCTGCCATGATGTAGGGCAAGCCCTTGTCATATCCCTGCACCCCAGGGCTCCCCAAATACTATAATGCATCGACTTAAATTCGAAGGCTGCACTGGATTCCCTTCCTTTCCCTCTGCTAGTTTCTCTGCATTGGAGCCATACATTAATAAAGGTGCACATTGAGGAGGTGATTTTGGCACGTTTGCAAAGACTGATGCCCCAAATTTGATGTTTATTGTCACTTGAGGTTAAATAATACTAGACTTGGAGAAAACCAGTCCAGTTCTGTCCGTAATAATCTGTACTAATAATCTGTAGGTAGCTCATTGCAGTGTAACTGGCGGTCATTTGTTGAGGTGGTTGTTTTCGCAGTGTTGATACGGCTTTTAAGTGTTAACAAACTGGCATAAAACTATGAAAACAGTTCATCTGTCGACATAAATTACATCCAGGCTGCATTACCCCTAAAAGGAGACCATGCCCGATTCTAAAAATTGACAATAGCTAATAATAATCAAAAGCTTTGCTTTCTGATTCTGACAACTGTTATCCTCAACTAGGGAAGATAAGCTTTTTGGAAATACGGTGCCAGGGAGCTTTTCTTTTGAATTCAATTTTCTACTTAATCGTCTTCAACTAGAAGGCGAGGGGGGAACATTGGAGGTGGGAGTGTTTGGCCACCAAGAGAAAGTCCTTCCTTTCAAAATTCTTTTAATTATTCATGCCTGAGCAAGCAATTGAATTATTCCACTTCGGTTCATCTGAGTTAACATTTTGCTTATTCAGGGTGACCATGGAAACAGTTTTCTAAACAGCCTCTTGAGTGAATCCATGGACTTCTCTCACATTATTTTACTTGAGATGGATACTTTAAACTTTGGCCAAAAAAAAAAAAAAAAACCACTTGGGATTGCAAGACTATAAAGTTTCAACTAAGTGACAAATGATAGGTGTGTAAAAGTTCTTCAAACATTTATTTTCCTGGACACACATTGTAGAAAGGAGAAAAGAGGACAAAGTAATTTGCTTTTTAGTATTCTAGTCTGTAAAGCTGCAGCTCTAAATAACTTTTCCCTTTTTAGCCAGATTTCTTAAGAGATGTTTTCCTGCCTTGATGCACTGGCATTTTTTTCTGGATGTAGCAGATTGCTAAAAATAGGCATATTCCTGCTCTTGGGTCTAATGCAATTGAAAATTCACTGAAAACTCCTTATTTAAAACATAATTGGGAATATAATCCCTATTTTGTTGCCTAAATGAATTAATTTTTATTGCTCATGTGACTGGTGCAGTTTGTGAATTTAAAAGCCATTGGGGTTTGGTTTTTTGTACGGATTACCAGTATATATGATAAAATTCTTGTTTATTTGAAGTACGAGATCTCATCTGCTTTGCTTTTTCAAAGATTTTTGTGAAGCTCAAAAGCTACTAATAGACAAGAGTTGATTAAAAATACATGGTTTATAGGATGTTCTGATTGAAATTCTCAGTCATCCAGGTCATGCTTGTCCCAAAGGGGCCTTTTCAAAAGACAAGTGGACTTTCTTTGCTTTTCCTTGAAGATGTTTCGCTTCTCATCCAAGAAGCTTTTTCAATTCTGACTGAATTCTGATTCAGTCAAGCTGTAGAAGCTTCTCGATTTGGTCAGAATTGAAAAAGCTTCTTGAATGAGAAGTGAAATGTCTTCAAGGGAAAATAAAGTCCATTTGCTTTTTGAAAAAGCAGCTTTGGGATTCTGATTGAAAGCCTGTTAGTTTAAGATTAGATAAACAGTTTGTTGTTTCATTGCTATTCCAAAGTGCTTGATAATCTCTCTGTAGCAGACAAGAGAACAAGAATTGAGCCCCTAAATAAACTAAGATTGATGAATTGTAGATGCAATGTTTACCATCAAAATGTAGAGCCAGAGCCTGAATGGGGCATAGAAGCTTCTAGACCAGGGGTGTCAAACTCAATTTCGTTGAGGACTGCATCAGGGTTGTGTTTGACCTTGGTGGGCCAGGGTGGGCATGGCCAGCTTGAGGTCACTTGTGTCGGGGCCTGAGCGCTCTGCCAGCGAAACGAGGCCCTCCCAAGCTCCATTTTCACTGGAAGAGGGTTTCAGGAGGCCGTGGCAACCGAAAACAGAGCTCAGGAGCCCGTTTTCATTGGCAGAAGCACCACAGGCCTGTCCTTTGCTGTTTCCAGTATCCCACAGGCTGGATCTGGCCCCCGGGCCTTGAGTTTGACACCCCAGTTCTAGACCATAAAAATTTAGCATAGTGTTTCCCGCTGTTTAGGCCCAGCAAACTCTTCTCTCTGGTTAAGCCTCAAATTGCAAGGCTCAACGGCAGAACACCCCACAGAATTTTATGGTGCATAATGTGGGAATTGTGACAACAGCACTCTACACTTTCTACAAATGAAGCGAGAGCTTCGTTTTGTATGAATCTGACTCATCAGGCAAAGAAAATAATAACTGGAAGCAGTGAGTCAGATGTTTTAAAAACTTCAGACAGGCCAAGGAGGAAGAACATTCAGATTTTGAAAGAATTCCTATCAAATGTAAACGAAAGAAGAAGAAAAAATGTAAAGCAAATAAACTTGTGACGTTCTGTTGTCAATCTTCTGGACAGTTGTCAAAACATGAAAAAAAAGTGGTTTCTAAGCACAATTCTCAAAGACTCCTTTTTAGCAAGCCTTCTTGAGAAGAAATTTGAGCAACTGTGTTGTTCCTCATTAAGAAGCAATTAATGCCGTTGTACTGTAGAGCAGAGACATTTCTATTTTCTTTCTAACTGCCCTGCTGTGATCCACTACCGAAGGGGAAAAAAAGGAAGCTTGCAGCTGGCTGTTTTTATGATAGATTCCTGAATTTCGGTCCATCTGGTTCATCTCAGAAATTCAGAGAACATTGGTAAAATTGCAAATGGACTCTCTCCATCTTACTGCATTAATGGCAGCCAGGATGAAGAAATGCACAGTACAATATGTGAACCCACAACCCCTAAATCGGAATATGGTTTGGTAATTATGACTTAGTTATGTAAAGTTGGACCATGAGATTAATCCTGAGTTAAACACACCCCAAAATTTCCATTTCTGGTAGTGGCTTTGCATTTCTACTGCTTTGCAATTCGTTGTTCTTGTTCAAGAATTGCCAACACGTGCAAAAGTAGAAATAATTCAGTTACATTTGGAGTTAATTCCAGCAAGGACAAAGTGAAGTAAGGCCCACTGTTCTGGAGAATCACATCAACAAAACATGAAGTAGAAATGATTTCACAAAACCTGGAGGACGTTTCATCTTTTGCTTTTGTCCTAAGTCTGATAACGCAGTGTAGAAAGTTATTCCTGTGATGTAAATATGACCATTCTCGGGTATCGAAATCCAGTAAAGATAAAAGTCAACAGAGGAGCATTAACACACACCAGGATAGATATCAGACCTGTCCCAATCTGATCCCTTAGGAAAGAAAGACCCTCAACTCCACTTGGTTGAAGCAAAAGGTTTTTTTTTTACTGAATGATGTTTGCTGCAATGAAGTCAGTCAAGCTCTGTGTTTCCTACATTCAAAATATACAAACACAGGTTCCTCCTCCTCCCCACTCACCCACCGGGACCAGTCCATCTCAGCCAATCGTAACACCCCGAAGCATTTTGAGAACACTGAGATGTTTTGGGATAATCCACATTCTTTCTCAGGGTGCCTGGCCTTGGATGCTGGTACAAACTAGTTCTGAATTTCTCTGGTTTTTATCACCTGTCATTCTTCCTCCCATCCTATTTCCCATCATAGACACACACAGCTTTATTGTGCCTCTATCTTCCCCCTCCCCCTTGTAGTCTTTGATGGCAGGATGCCTTTGAGGCGCCAAGCCGAGCCTGGCGGACCTGACAGTCGATGTTTTTTAAGAACATCTGCCCATCCTTTTCCACCTGAACATCCTCCTTTCTTTTGCAGGACATCAATGCCCATGCCTGTGTGACGGGGAAACCCATCAGCCAGGGTGGCATCCACGGCCGCATCTCTGCCACGGGCCGTGGCGTCTTTCACGGGATTGAGAACTTCATCAATGAAGCATCGTACATGAGCCTCTTGGGGATGACTCCAGGGTTTGGAGATAAAACTTTTGCCATCCAGGTAGTGGATTTGCAAGTATCACGCGGGAGGTGGGGGGGGGGGGGAGAGGAAAGGAGCAATGATACCTTGAGACGTAGATTGCCTTGAGATAAATTATTGATGTCCTTAATTATTCTTCTGGCAGGGAAGTCACTATCTTGGGTCTGTGTACTGGTGTTCTACTCAGTTGTTCATATATGTGAACCACCCAAGCTTTAAATCAGGAGCATATGTGTTAGAACTGTCTTTCTCAAAACTGGAGGAATACTGTTCTTTGCAGAAATTCAAAGAATGTGTATACTCAGTAATTAATTTATGATCAAATTATCTAGGACTGCACCCTAAACTAGGAAATCACAACAGGAAAAATATGTTTTGGGAGGTGGCAATGATAAGCTATTGTCATATGAAGCCAAGAAAATGACAAGGATATACAGTATCCCTGTATATCCTTGCCATTAAGGGTCAAGCTTTGATTTTTGAATAAAAATAGAACATTGGAAGAACATTTATCTCGCGTTAAACACATAGTGAATTTCACAGGTAACAGCTGTCCACCCATGAATGCCATGAGTAGGGTGGTTTCGATTCTAAAGCTTTTCTTGCCTTTAGCAATAGCACTGAGACTTATATACCGCTTCGTGGTGTTTTTACAGCCTTTCCTAAGCGGTTTACAGAGCCAGGCTATTGCCCCCAACAATCTGGGTCCTAATCAACCTTAAGCTGGTCAGGATCAAACTCCCGGCATTGGGCAGAGTCAGCTTGCAATTCTGTATTCTAACCACTGCGCCACCAAGACTCTTTAGAAAGTTGTTGTCCTTCCTTGAAGTTGCTTCAAGAAAAATAAGAGGTTTCAGGGAGTGCTAAATAAAAACTTATTTTCCCCTTTTTTTAAAATAGGGATTTGGCAACGTAGGCTTGCATTCTATGAGATACCTTCATCGCTATGGAGCAAAATGTGTAGCTATTGGAGAAAAAGATGGTGCTATCTGGAATCCTGATGGACTTGACCCAAAGGAGTTGGAAGATTATAAGCTGGTATGCAAAATGGTTTAGCACTGTTTATTGTCCTGTGTCACTGGCTGTGAAGCTTAGCAGCCATTCTATTAGCTGTATTAGAAGCCTTTATGGTAAAGAAAATGAGCAGGCTTCTTCGGATTGGAAAGAACTTGCTTGAGTGAAGCAGTCAAGCTTTAGGTCTTTAGAGGAAAATATCAAAAGAGGATGAAACTCCCAAGTCAACTAATGGGGAGGAGCAAACACCCACAAATGGGGACGCTAAACAAAATAGAAAACGTTCCTCTGAAAAGAAATGGCTGCTTAAAATCTGGGATAGGATACCTTACATACATTATTGTAGCCTCCTCGTGGGTTTTTGCGTGGGTTTAGAAACATGGAACCTTAGTCCAGGAGTGTGTTTGTGTATGTCTAGTCTAATGAAGAGAAGGGCTGGGGTGACATGATAGCAGTGTTCCAATATTTGATGGGCCTACGGACCTTCCGGCACGCATTAAAAACCTTTTTGTTCCAACAGGCCGGTCTGGCCTAGTACTATCGGTTGGGGA
>JAEANM010018422.1:0-12644 GCA_017656035.1 Myanophis thanlyinensis | reverse complement strand
AGCAAGAGAGCACAGATCGAAACCGCGGACGATCGCGGATTCCGACCTGCCGCCGAAGAAGCCAAACAGGAAGTCCATTGCTTTGATGTTTATTGTGTAAAGCAGCCTTCAGCTTTTAACTAGTTAGCTGGCTTGCAGCAAATTAAATCTCATTGATTTTACTGAAATTTATTGAAGCTTGATGGAAGATGCTGTGAAATTTGCAATATTTAGCCAGCATTGCACAAAAACCTGGAACTTTTTTAGATCCCTTTCCAGCCCCTGAAGCTAAAATAAAATATTCATGTAAGAATAAACAATTCATTAAAAAAAAAAAGAAAAAGAAAGACAAATCAGGAATAAAAAGAAAAGTGATGTAATTTTCCTTGCACTCCTAAATAATGCAGTTTATTTACATTTGCAAGTGCTGAGTATGCCAAGCTTGTTTTATTTTCTGATTGTAGGGGAACTCTAATTCTAAAACCTTGGAGATGAACCCATGTACTCCCAACAACATCGAAGTAGTTGAAACCCAGTCCCAGGGTCTGAAGATTGAAGACACGGCCATTACATCACCCATTATGGAAGACCCTCCTGAAGATGGCTTGGAGTCTGAATCAGGGAGCCACGTTGTGGTTTCCTATTGTCCACCAATCATTGAGGAAGTCATATCTAATCCACCCGAGGATGAATCTGCGGTGTCTTCCCAGGTTGTTTATATTGATGTCCAGTCAATGTATTCAGTCCCAGTTAAACCAAATGAAGAATCAGAAGCTGACTGTGTGGTTTCAGCCGGTTATAAACCACAAATGCAACTCGCCGTTAATAATTTCAGACAGTTGGAGGAAACATCAACGACAGAAGAGGACTCAGACAAGGGTGCAGGCTATAGACCACAAGCAAATGCATCCTCCTGGAATACAGGCTGTCCAGATTCTCCAGAATCAACAGAAAACGTCTCATTTGGGAGCCCTTGTTCGATTAATTCTCGGCAGTTTTTGATTCCTTCTAAAGATGACGATGAGGATTCTCCCAAAGCTATTAACTCAGGATGGTCTTTTGCTAACTTATTTCACACCAAATCAAATGAATAAGATGTGGTTGCCCTGGAAATAGCTGTTTGCTTGGAACTGGTTGTTAACCGTTTTGGAAGTACAGAGCGTTGATTATTTTATTTTGGTTAAGTTGAAAGTTACAGTGGACATTTTATTACTGGTAGAGATACTAATTTACAGCATTTCAGGGAAGGTAGTTCTAAAACCAAAGAGCAACAACTAGTCTGCAACTACCTTTCAACAGTCTTCCTTTTACCCCACTCTGGCCTAATGTGGTCAGTTGGATTCAATGTTCGTTATCTGTGACGATATTTATGACTTCCTATTCTGAGTATGCCAGAGAAAACATAAGCAAATAGAAGCAAAATTTATTTTTGCAGGTATCAATATGTCTATTAAGCCTCAAAGGGATACATAATATGCAGGTGTGTTCAGGATTGGGACCTTGTTGTCTAATCAAAAATACGTTTAAATTTCAAGAAAGTATCTTTAGGTCAGCCTTTGTCACAGGCTCTTATTGCTTAAAAATACAGCAGATGGATGTTACAGGAGCCAAACACTATGGAACCCATACACTACAAGTTCCATCTAGACACTGAAAGTCCCAGTCACCAGAACATTAGGAGATCACAGGAAAATGCTACAGCATCAAACACTACAGTAATGAGTGATGTGGTGGCCTAGAGGTGGAGCTCTCGCCTCACAATCAGGAGGCTGTGAGTTTGATCCTAAGTAGAGACAGATTCTCTCTCTGAGCACAATGAGAATATATCTGCTGAATATAACACCATATTGGTGACAGGAAGGGCATCTGGCCTGTAAACACTTAGGTCCATTCAGTTGCCCAGACTCCACCCAGCAAAGGATTATGGGGTCATTGATGATGACGATGATGATCAAACACTACAGTAGTGCTGCTGATGGTTTTATGGCATTAGATTTCCAGCTGCTTTGGAGAGCCGTTGTTTAAGGCAGTTTGTTCCCTTTTAATTCCAGTAGAGCCAATTTAGATTGCTTGCCAATCAAAGCTTGCAGTGTTATGTTCATGAGCCTGCTGTATGCATGTATATACAATAATTTTGACTCAGGATACCACACAAGTGTAACACTGATTTTAAAGCTTAGTCAGGTATAGATAAATGTTGGACTTCTAGCATATTTTTTTAATAAATTTTATTTTTCCATACTTTAAAAAATAAAATAAAATACAATGTGTGCTATGTCCTCACCTTAACCCAGAGAGATTATAAACTGCCTTCCTGACATCCCTCTGCCTAGCACTGAGGTGGATCTAGATATCCTACTGGATATTTGGTTTTTAGGAATACAGAGGACACCAATGGCTCATCTATGTCTCTTTCAGAAAGAAATGGACGAATGAGACTGTGCCTCAGAGATGTGCAAAATGTCCCTTACACACATTCTATATGTGGGACAGCTCATTTTGTGAGATGTGTGTCTCAACTGAAATATGCATGTTTTGGATGCATGGACTAAAGCAAATGTTTTTTGTTTTGAGCAAAAAACTGTAGGAGGACAAAAGCCACAATATCAGCATGTCATGGGAGAAAGAAAAGGATGATGCTAGGCACATCAGTGGGATATACAGCCGTAACTGAGAGAAGGCCTTGGGAAGATAGGGAATAGCATGTGTCATATTGGGACTTTGGTGATTTCTGAGAGGAGCGGTAGGAAAGGCAATTTGCAGGGAAAGAGGCAATGAAGAAAGATATACCATGTCAGAAACTGTAAAGCGAGCAGTATGTTTTCCCCATGTCAGCCACACTCTTATATTACAGTCTTCCAAAATCATAGGCTGCATAAATACTATTTGGAATCCACCCTGCAACAGCTTCCCTTCATCATCTCTGGAGAAAACCATTTGCTTTGGGGAATGGCCAAGTATAATACTCAGTTGCCTCCAACTCTGAATTTCCCTACAACTTTTTACAGGGAGAAAACAGTAGGGGGAAAATTGTGCTTTGGGGATGTGAGATTGAAATTCCTGTATAAAATAGTACCAAGCAATTTAAAATTAAGTCCTTTGGGACTAGTATAAGTGGACTAGTTTTAAAACAAATCTTAGCATTTAGAGTGTATTTGTCACACACATAAAGCGCATTTTCACACAGCTCATTAAATTTATATTTATGCACACTTCTTCTTTGAGGTGCTTAGCAAATTTAGCTTTTGTAATTGGCAATTCAATACTTTCTATGCAGCATGTGTTTCAAAAATGAGGCCAAGGATATTGGTTGGTTGTTTCTCTGAGCTATTGAAAATATATTAGAAGATTTCTTGAAAAACATGGAATGGTCCCATTTTCCCCAGGTTACCTTCAACTTAGCTATATTCAAGTTTACCAAATTTGGATAGTCATTTTAAGATAAATGATTAAAAATGAATGGAAGTTTGATTTAATCTTGAGTTTTCAGAAAAATAGTCATATTTATAGTGTGCCTTTAAATATATGGGGCTTTTGTTTAATGCTTTGATTCCCCTACTCAGTTTCCACATTTATCTTCTTTAAAAAGATGTTGATCATATTTGCCCTCAACTATTACACTTTTGTAAGCCTTTTGAAATCTCTATTTGCAGAGATAGCAGTTAAGGGATCTACATAGATAGTAACAAAAATATTTCCAGTCCAAAGATGGGGTGTTGCTTTTACAATTAACACAGTGGCCTTCATTTTCCTAAAGTACTTTTGCAGCTTTCCAGAGTTTGACAGAATTAGAATTTTTTTTCCTACCCAAAGTAACTGATTCTGCTAAGCGCTGTATGTTTTCAATACTTTAATAAAAATGAAATGTGTGTGTGTGATGAAATGAATGTAGGTATCCAGGCTGTAAGACATTAATATGCGTATGTCTTTAGTGTAAAGCTGCTGTCTTGGAAATAAGGCATCTTTAAGAGTAATTGCCCCTTTTCAAGAGAGTGGGTCCATCCAAACATATCTGAAATGTGCAAAAGTTCCCAAATCTGTAAATGTTTCCCATAAATAGCTTTCCTCAATCAGGGAACCTTTCAAGATTTCAACACTCAGAATTCCTTGGTTAGCATGTTAGTTAGTTAGCATGTTAACAATTCCGGGTGTTGAAATCTATTGGCTGGGAACAGTTGCTCAATATGGCATTTAAAACTCTTGGGAAAAAGGACAAGAGAAAAGCAAAGGGAACCTCCATTTATTTATATCGCTCCAGGTTATTTTTATAATATTGCTTGATTTTGTAAGCATCTCTAGAACTTCAGGTGTGCCAGACTCTGCACTACACACATTGCCTTAATTTGCATGATGTTTCCCTTTATTGTTTAGACATAAGCCCAGTTCGTTTTCTTGTTTATGAGAAGTATGTTGGAAAATCAAACAAAAAACTATATAAAGAACACTATCCAAATTATACCTCACATAAAGGATATAATTGAAATTCTTACCTTTTCAGAGAGATTTTGAGAATCTTACACTAACATGTCAGAGTCTGGGAAGGGAGATATATTTTCACATTCTTTTGGGTTTATTATTTTTTTAAAATGGGGATTCTGCTCAATTGGTTCTGGAGAACCTTTCAGCATTGAGCTATTTCATGTGGGTGGGAGGGGAGTTAGTCTGTTTTTAAAAGAATTTATTTTTTGAAGGATATAATTACATTTAATTCATTATGTGTTTGTTGCTATGTATGAGGGAAAGGACTGTGAATTTTGTTTTAGTTGGACTTCTTTTAAACAATTGGAATTGCATTTTTGAAGAACTAGCGTATTCATTTTTAGTAATCCTTTGATATACCTCATAAAAGTGATTTATCAGAAAGAGTAAGCTACACTAATCTTTGCAAAACAGCATTTTCTTATTCATGTGAAGACACAGATTTACTGAGGAGTGTTCTGCTGTACATTGGTTCTATGCTTCTATGGAGGTAGTATAGACTGGTAGAGTTAGCCTTTAAATAAATATATTGTACATAAAACCATTGGACTGCCCTTAGTAATTAAGAAGCAAGGACTACACCAATGTGCATTATATCTTGGATGTGAGTGCCCATTATTATGTTGTAGCATGCATCATCAAAAGATTTCAAAGAGGATTTTACTCTGGTGGTTGATGCAAACTTTTAAGGACAGTTCATTCCAGTCCTGGCCCTGACAATCAAGTTAGATGGGCCAGTAAGATGAAGCAAATGGCACAGCGCAAGGTGTCAGTTTACACAGCAAACTTCTAGATATTTTCTAACTGGGATGGCACATCTGGAGGGAAATAATTGCCTACCTTTCTTTCTGATGAGTTATAAGTTAAAATGCCTACCCAAGTGCTAAATTAAGGATGTGGAAGCTGCCATACAGCCATATCCAGACATATTTGCTCACAGATTTTTCTTGCAAAAGAAAAGAAAAACAGAGAAAGAGGCACTTGACTTCTGTTAGAAAATGGCTTTTTGAAAGTTTTGATCTTTCTCAAAAGTATTCTTCTGTACAATGTCCATTCATCTCACTAAGGCTTGAGGGATGTTGATGGATATTTTGCCTCAAGCCCTTAATGATCACGGACATTTGAGGATTCTGGCTGTGTCCATGGAGTTCAATAAACTATTCCCCGTGGAATTCTTGTGTTTCTATGCTTGGTATTTGAAAGGAGACATCAAGTTTACTGTACTCAAAATCGTTGGCATGTTCAGATGTAGAGATTTAAAAAGGGTTCCTGGAGCAGCTTTAGAATTATGATACCTCGGTTAAATGAATACCTGTTGCACTTTTCTGGAACTGTGCATATGCAAAATAGCATTGTGTGATCAGTTAGAGTGAACTCCCTGTTCACTGGGGTGATGTTGAACAGTTGTGTGTTTTTTATGAACCGAGCGAAGCCACCGCAAAATTGTACACACTTCTCTTCCAGATTAGAAGGATTTTGTTGGTCAGCAGATCTGTCCTTGTGGAATGGTTGGTTGAATGTTGGCAAACTATCACCTGGTACCAGTTTTGGTGCCTGGGTGAGTGGATTGTTTACTCTATGGTAGCATACATAAGTTTTGGTTGTTTCTTGCCATTTTTTCCATGAAGTCATATGGACTTGATTGAGGGCCTTCATTGAGAATGTGAAATCTCCTGCAGTGAGATGAAACAGAGACAAGAAGGACTTGTAGAGGGGGCTTTGTATTGAGATGAAGTGGGGGTGGGCTGGGGTTGGGGAGCATTCTTCAGAAGTTAATTGTAGATAAAGAAATAATGCTTGTATAATATATAATTGTTTTCTAGCTCAATAAATTCTGAAGGTTTTTATTCAAAATCTTGCAGCATATTAAACGTATAATACATAATGTGAAGTTAATCTCAGTGCTTATTGAAATATTAAATAACCAGTTTAATATTGAATCAACTGGAAGACTCAATGTTGCTTAACTTTCTTATATTTTCCTCCTTAAGCAATTTCTTATTTCTTTTTTTGCTTCTAGTCTGTATAAAATGGGCTACTGATTCTGGCCTGCTGATGCCAGACAGCTCAGGTTATGTTAAAATGTAGAGAAATCATTCTACTCTTCTACTGTACATATTTAATTGGCAAAATTGCATTTCTGAAATTCTTTTCACCTTGTTCACTCACAGATTAACAGTTAGTTGCTGTACTGAAAGACACGATCGCTTTGAAGTTTAGGAAAATTCCTGTTAAGTCTTTTAGGACAAACTTAAATACACAAATATGAGTTGCATCCAACTCTCTATTAAAGTAATGCATCTTAAAACCAAAAGGGGTCAATAGGACTATCCCATTTCCTGTGTTTTCTGTGCTAAAACCCTCTGAGTAGATGTGCGCAACATATCTATGGACTGAGGCCAGTGCGCGTGAACATCAATATGAGCAAAACAACAATGTAGCAGCTATGCGATTCCTAGTGAAGCTATCCAAGCAGATACGTCAAGTGGATAACTTTAGGGATAAACAAGGAGGAAAAGAGGAGGGAACATTAAACTATCCAACTAATGTAGCACTAGTGCACAAAATTTGGAATGAATATGAAGCGAATATGCTACTGTATAGCCAGATAGTGCTTATCCCTATAATGCGCATGTATTAAGAATATTTGACAGAAATACTGTCATGAAGTTTAATAAATGTATTTTCTTACCCTTGAAAAGTGTGAATATATATTTTTTTCTTATCCACTTGATTTGGTTTTGTTTCTGCCTCTGTAATCTTGCAGTTTTCATTCAATAAAAGCATATTGTGGGATACCAGGCTTTTAGTAACATTGTTGTGGCACTAATTGCTTTCTAGTTGTAGCCTGCATTTCTTCTTCAGGTAAACTAGCTCTAGTCCAAACATTTCAATGATTTCCAAGTAAAAGTTTTGCTTCCCATGACTACAAAGCCATTATGATCATCATCGGTGATGGCCATCTTCAGAAATGCTTCTTGACAAAGCCACAACCACTCTTACAAGGCAAATGAGGTGACCCCAGGTGGCATCTACTTAACTTTTAGGATGAGGATGGTTGATTTGTAAAGCCCTTGTGAGAGATGTGTTGCTTAAGCCTTCATGAAAGCGAAGCAATTGTGGTATCCACTTCTCTTCAAAAAAATAATAGATGGCAGTGAGGGAAGCCAGATCTGCCAATGCAATGAAATGTTCACTCAAGCCTTAGCCATCTCTTACTTAACCTTATTTGCTTCTTAAATAAACTTCAAAGGCCAATTCATTTTCTTTTTAACCAAATAAAAATTGGTGGGGAAAGGTAGTCTAATTTTTCTGCATGGAGCTACTTTCAAGGGAAGTGCATAGGAAGACTATAGTTGCATGCCTAGGCAAGATTTTGAGCTTCATGATTGATTTTGCATTTGTGGCAATCGCAGAAGTTCAGAAATCACATAACTTCTCTTCTAAAGGCAGACGATTGGAAAGACCCTTAAAGTTACACAGGACTGTTAATTCTAAGTGAGTGAGGACTTGAACAAAAAGTACATTTAAGAATCTAAAGTACTTGGTGGGGAAATAGTCTTCAACATGTAATCAATTCACTAAGAGAAGATTTATGTAAATCCAAATGATTTTTACCTTATGTTCTGCCAGTTTTACGCCTGGATATTTAATTAAATATTCAGTATAAACAATTGGCTTCATTAGAAAATATCTGTAGCTCAGGATTGGAGTGTGGAGTTCTTGGTGTTCCCCAAGCTTGGTTGTTTGCTTGCAGATGTTTCATTACCCAATGACAGGCACAAGCAACCAGATCCACTCATGAAAAATCCAGTCAGCAACTTTATTGTGTTTTACCTATATTACAAGAATCTTCCCAGACTACTTGCTTTCCCAAGCAGCAACTAAATAAGATTTCATGGAAATCTTAAGGGGGCTCAGACTTTATGCCTCTTACATCTGTGCAAGGACAAGGCTAGTTCCCTGCTTGGATCCTCCTTCCTGTCTAGCTGGGAGTCCCCCCCCCCCACAAAAAAACTAGACAATAACATCTGGGCACATCAGGGAGCATCAAGAGCTCCATAACATTCTGGTTTGAGGGGAGAGTACTTCTGAAAGTATTTGGGTTCATCTCCGTTTTTTTAAATCTGAATGCTCCCTACACTTCTAAAAGGACTGGATTGTCAAGTCACTGTTTCAAGAAAGATATTCAATTCAATTTCAAATTCATTGATCACATACAGTCATACATGGTACGATATGCAGTGAAATGCTTACGCAACCGCGGGTAAGTTAAGGTAGGAAGGGAGGGTGGGGGTTAGAAAAATAGTTAACGGTAGTTGGGAAGGTGGGAGTTGGATGCAGATATGGTTTTTGTTGTGGTCCTGAGTGTTCTTGTAGTTCCTGGTTAAGTGTCCATATTGCTTGTGGAAAGAAACTTTTCCTCATTCTTTCTGTGTTTTTGTGTGACTACAAAGGAACAGTAGTCTCAGTGAAGATTTCCATACCTCTGGATGTACAAAACTTTTTCCATGGGGTATGAGGTGGTACAAAGAAGCCAAGAATCAGCAACTACTTTGTATTCTTCAAAATATTTATTTTTTCCCTTGGGAAAGATGGACCCTTGGGCAAGTCGATTCTCATAGCTTCTATCCTGCTATTGATCCATGGGATCAAAAAATCTAGTCATGAAATTTTTTCATCATTTCTAAGAACCGGCCAAATGCATAGTTCAAATCAGCGAAGCAGAAACAATTTGGCGTTTGAAATTTCTTTGGCGTTTGAAATTTCTTCAAGACCTCTTTATAAATTGCAGTGAAATAGACTTGTGATTTAAGCACCCTAGCAAGATTGACAGCAGGGCAAAAAAAGCCAGGACATTTGAACTTTTCTCCCCTGGCAATTTACAAAATTCCAATTGTCTAAATAAAAAAAACAACAACTAGTAGTAAAATAGACATACAGTTGGAGAGTTTTAGGGGTTATTCAATCTATTGCACCAAACATCCTATGTATATTTATCTCCCTGCAAGATAGAAGTCATGGATTTATGATTTGGTTCACCGAGTTCATGGTTTTCAAGAAGCAACTTCATTCGAGGCTGAATTGGAAAAGCTGAGAAAGTAAAAGAGGTTAGAAAAAAGGCCTTTGAGGATGAAACAATTGCATCTACTCCAAATGTAGTACCTTAGCAGTCAAGGAGGATTAAATCCCACTGTCGGAGGATGTCACACCAGGTAGCTTTCTCGTAGAAATGCCAGTAATATACCAATTACCGGTAGATAGAATTGAGTAGTATTAATCTGTGGAGCGAGACAATAGTGCTAAGAGGAGAGGGTTAGATTATTACTGCAGTATGGGATCATGTTTCAAAATGGTCAGCTCTGTTCAGAAAACAGGCTCTACTTGAAACATAATCTAACAAATGAGGAGCTAGTCAAAAAACAAGATCCCAAGGGTGAAGCCATAAAGGCCCAGAAAATCAAAGGGCGATATGCACAAGGGTTTCTGTGGGAATGCCATATGTTTTGTTTTTAATCGAAGTGACAGAATGGGAATGCTTCATAGATTTGCCCTGTTTTAGCTTCATAAATGGAGCAAACTATTTCACTGAATCTCTAGGGATATCCATATTAATTTCTCCAAACAAATTACTTCTGTGATGGTACTATGCCCTTCCAAGCCCAACCAAGAAACCAAAGCTGACTTGCAAATAGAACAGTAACTTAGAGAAACATATGGAAAATAACTATTCTAATAGGAATGGACAATTTCTGTTTGGCTGGGGGAAAATATGGCAACAAGACTAATGTTTCTAGAGTCCTGAAACAGCTAATCAGAGACCACTGAATTTAAGCCTAATAGTGCCCAGAATTTATTTCAAAATCAAATTGACCCAATCAGAATGCTGTATTTTTCAACAAAAGGTGAGTTCCTTCTTTAGTTTCAAGAAACAACTGAAAAATGGCTCTTCCAGAAGGTGTTTGAGGTATCATACTCCAATTTTTATTATTTTTCTAGGTTAATAAAAAAAAATTTTAATGGCTGCTTATTTCTGTAAATTGAAGACAGCCTCATAGGATTTTGGTGGGGTATTTTCTGCATGTTACTTTCCTTTCGAAAGTTTAATTTGAATTTTAAAATAAATTTCCAAACAATGAAAACACCTTGCCTCTTTCAGATTTTTCTTTGAGTCAACCATGTAAACAAGAGCAACCCAACAGAGTTTTATGCTTATATATTTTTAAAAACAGAGCCCTCAATAGATTAGTCTGTGTTTCTCAATATCAGCAACTTTAAGATCTGTGGACTTCAACTCCCAGAATTCCCTATTTTCTTGCACTGTAAAGAGCAAGGGGCAAGGATGTACTTTCAGATCTGCAAGGGCCTGTTAATGTAACCTCAAGGTAAAGTAGAGCTACTATTCATGGGCATGCTTCTTGTCTGGATTGCCTCCTTACGGGTATATATTAATGGGATCTGAGTGGACAATTACCGTACTTTAAATCTACACTGTAGACAGCCAGATGAAAATATCAATCCAGAATGCAGCTGCTATAAAGAACCAAAAATTACATGTTTGCCGTTGGAATGAAATTGAAAATAGAATGGGAAAGTAATAATAGCGTTCTACAAATATACACTGAGGCCATGCTATTGTGTGCAGTTCTGATTGCACCTTCTTAAAAAGGCATTTTCTACTTACACAAGAAGAAAATGGGCCAAAAAAAAAGGAAAAATATTAGGAGGGATCAAAATGATTAGGGGAGAGCTGCAGCAACATCTCCCATGCAGAAGGCAGATATACTCAGGCTGCTTTAGCTGGGAATGATCAAGGAAAATGGCTTAGAAGTATATAAACTTGTATAATGTGTGTGGTATAATATAGATGCCAATTCTACTGTATCCCATCTTCCAACACATATCAAGGAGTTAGCAGAAGGTCATCCATGGAAAGTAAATGCAAGGAGATTTGGGAGGACCAGCAGAACATGTTCACACCATCCATGATTATACTGTGGTATTCACTATCAGAACTTTGGTTGTTTGTGTCAGCCAATCTGGATGGTTTTAAAAGGAATCTGGACAGGTTCCTAGATGATTGGGCACTCAGTGGCTGCTAATATTGATGGCTGTTTCTTGCTTCTTGAATCATAATTGAAATACTGCAGAGAAGACACAATGGATAGATGTCTTCACCTTCAGCTCTGATTTCTGAGCTTCCAAAATTCATCCCATTGGCCATAGTGGGAGAAGAAATGGTAAAGCACTTGGACTTGCAGCTAATTACTTGTGGTCAGACCTAGGCATTGCATATTAAATTATACACAGTAATTATACAGTGTTACCTGTAAATGACTTTTGTTTTAATCGCAATAATACACGCGCTAACAACCGCTTTAAACTTAACGTAAATCATTCCAATCTTGACCGCAAAAAATACGATTTTTGTAATAGAATTGTCAAACTCTGGAATGCTCTACCTGATTCAGTTGTTTCAGCTTCAAATTCTCATAGTTTTAGTCACAAATTGACATCTGTGGACCTTACATCGCACCTAAGTGGTCAGTAGAGGGGGGCATGCATAAGTGCGCTAATGTGCCTATCGTTCCTGTCATTGTATTTTTTTTATTCTTGTATTCATGTTTTTGTTATTGTTTGACAAATTCTAATAAATAGATAAATAAAATAAATAATCTAGATCTTTTTTGATGTACTTGGGCTTACAAAGAGAGTGGGGGTAAGAGCAATAGAATACAGTTTTAAGATATTTAAATACTTTCCAAGCCAAGAAAATATCATTTAATCTATATATTTCCAGCTCTTTATCTATACTTTAAACTCTTCAAAATAAATTGTAAGACAAGTTACATTTCACACTTTCTACAATTACAGAAAATACAAAATCTTTGCTTTCCCCTAATAGCATCCTCTCTGCTCAACTCTTTTGGCCAACAGGTAAACCATGCTGAATTTGTGTCTCAGATCGGTTTGCAAAATTATCTAGCTGATCAATGCCACAACTGTTGCTTTATAAAAATAGACAAGTACAAAAGTAATGCTATAAAATGGGGAGGAAGGGGCGGAGCTGCCTTGGTGAGACGACATGGGATCCAGTTGCTCTGTGGCCTCAGTCGAAACTCGAGCTGCTGGAAGGTCCATTTGGACCCAAACTGTCCTGTAGGGACGGTGAGAGGTGAGGGCAC
>JAEANM010018421.1:0-12645 GCA_017656035.1 Myanophis thanlyinensis | reverse complement strand
AGTGTTAAATTTGGGGCATGTCAATATGTAAAATAATGGGAGAATTAGAGTTGCTGGGAATTGGGTAGCATATAAATGTAATAAATCATCACTATCATCTTCTCAACCCAAAACAAGGCTGTATGCTCCAGGTTTAAGATGCTGTAATTAATGTAATTGGAAATTGTTTTCAATGAAACACATTGGTTTCATTGACATTGTTAACAATCCATTTATAGTTATTAAAGGAAAACATGCTATACTGTTCTGATTTCTGGCAATGCAATGATAAATGAATGTGGGACTGCCCTAGTATTGCTCAACTGTGAACAGGAATCAATGAATGCAACAATTTCTTCCTGGAAACAGATCTAAATTTTGCAGACAAAATGCCCGTTTCCAGCAAAACCATCATAAATCACAGGCAGGTGACTATAAGGTGCAGCAAATGGCTATAAATGTGGGCCAGTTGCCAAGTGTCCAAAATGTAGTCATGTGGGGGGAATGGACGTTGAATGGACTTCAAATCTGGGCTCTACGTTCCATTTCTGGGGTCCATCATAACTAAACAACCTGTCAAGGACCATCTGAACCGACGTCATTGAATGCTGGCTTTAAAGGCCAAAACTTACTGTTCCAGAGACAGAAATACGTATTTTTCCCTTTCCTCTTTTCAGCTCTTAAGTTCAAAAGTGGAGTTTCTGTTCAGGAGATGAGCAAATAACCTGCCCTCTCATTCACCTTGATAGCGATTGATAGCCGAGAGCAAGGACTGCCGCATAGAGGTTTCTGATCTTAAGTCTTGTTTTTCTTTTCCAACTCACCTCTCCACAGTACTCAGAGATAAATTCATTCTTCTGCACAGACTCCTTAATGAAAGTTCCCCATCCAGCAACATCTGATGGGGCCAGCAGCAAGTGCTATGAAGAAAAGAAGCAGAAGCATGTTTTATGAAGTAGAGCAAGTGAACAAACCCAAAGAGTTACAAGATGGGAAGAGAAAAGAGACAAACAAATGGATGCCATATTCTAGGCCACCAGCCATAACAAGGTATCCTTTACTTGCAGAATTACAGAATTCTCTGAAGGCTATCTTCAAAACCTCCAAATAGAATAGAATAGAATTCTTTATTGGCCAAGTGTGATTGGACACACAAGGAATTTGTCTTCTCAGTGTAGTGCATACGCTCTCAAATAAAGGTGTATTATAGCCAACTTTATCTTCTATTCCAATACATGGAGGGTCCAGTTTTAAAAAAACCAGTCCTCACAGTTATGGAGGCTGGCTGAAACCTCACGAGAATGGGTAGTGATGCGAGCAACACTACTCATTAAGAACTGGGTCTGAGTCCTTCCTACAGCTTCTCACATTAGCTAGCAGAAGCAAAATAAAACACCGAGCTAAATCAGTTCTATCCCATTCCCAACTAGCACATTCCCATACCAGGCTTGTAATTCTGATCTCCCGTCTTCCGTTTTAGGACTGTAATGTACCTTCTTGAGGCCCCTCTGGATGCTGCAATTCTTGCAGGAAACCACCTTGGAGTCCCAGTGCTCTGATGCCCCACAGGTCAGGCAGAGGTCTGGATCACATTCCCGCACAGCCAGATAGCAGGGGCATTGCTTGGTATTGCACTGAGTCTTGCATCGGCAGCCAGGGAAACGGTTCTGGCCTTGCAAAGGAAACATAAACATATTTAAAGGGATACCACCACCACCACCACCAAAAAAAACCCTAGAAATCTTAGCTATTATTTGGCAGCTTGGTAGAGCGCTTCGTTTCTTACAATCAGGATTGCACTGGCAGAATTTCTCACAGAAATTCTGTGTCATAATGCAAGGACAGGAGCTGTCACAAGGATGGTCTGGATGGTCACAGGGCTGATAGTTGAACACTTGAGTTGATGAATTATCTGCAGGAAGAAGGAACATCTATCAGTTGAGCCTAGGAAGCAGGAATGCTGCATATATCATAGTCCCAGAACAGTGCAAGACAGTGTTTCTAGTGCAGAAGGCCACTTCAAGTTTACCAGTCTAGTAAGTGCTGGGATATGACAAGAAAACATGGATTATTCAAGTTATTTTTAAAAATACCAGATGTCAGCAGTCAGAATTTTCTCATTTAGGATTTAGAATTCTACTACTTAGTACTAAAACAGACTACCACTCCAACTTAATTGCAGACATCAGCGCTAATAAGGAACCGATGTCTCATCAACGGACGGGAATATTCTGAAGAAAATTTTAGATGCAAAGGGAATGCTGAGGTTTCTTGACCTAGCCTGGCCTGACCGGCCTTTGACAAACCTTCTATATTCCATTCTGTTTTCCAAGAAGGAGATGGGAACAAGAAATAGCAGGCAGGAAACACGTTACCTTTCTTAAGCTGGATCTTCCTGCAGTGAGCAGCCCACAGCCTTTGTTTGGGTAAGGGGAAAAGAGAAAATGTTAATCTTGGAGACAGAAAAATTCTGGATTTCTAAAATATGCATTCTCTCTAACCCTCCTTAGCCCTCTTTTCTACGTCTTTCAGATTTAAAAAAAATTGAATTTATAGATGAAGGAATAACCTGCCAAGAGGCAGTAACTTTTCCAGTACAAGAAAATTGAGAATGATGAGTAGGGGACTGTTACGCATTTCAGATCTTTTTAGGAAGGGAGAGTGGGTGGTGAAGAGGTCCATAAGACTGTGCCAGTTTTTGGCAACCCAAGTCACTAAGCTTTCCCCAAGAACTTCTGTACCCCAAGAATTATGCCTTGCATGACTTTTTGTTGGCTAGATTCCTCTGAACACATACCTGTGCTTCCTCTTCTTCTTCTGGGAGGGATTCAGCAGCTCATTAACTGGCAGCTTTGTTATCAAGGATTCCTTCACAGCAAACTGAAAGACCTGCCAAGCAAGAAATGCAATTTGTTGAAGATGGAGTTCCAAGTGAGGGAACCAGATGCTCGTGCCCCTTCCTGGCCTACCAAGGGCTCATACCTGCTTGCATGTCTTGGTTCCCAGAAGTCGAGCAATGGAGCAGAAGTTATTGAAGTAAGTCCCATGGAAAACACGGAAGAGGGTCTCCTCTGCCCCTGTCCACTCCACAGGCTCCAGAGGCACATCAGCCATGAAGGGCTGAGAAGAGGATGGGCTCATCTTCGGCTTGGTTGGAGTCTGGCAACGTGAGTTTGCCTCTGGAGCAACAAAAGAAATGAATATATGTGGAAAGTATGCATGTACCCAAAAAGCAATCCCCAAACATGACAACAATCTTGTTTTCTTAAACATCTCAAAAATGTTTACCGGCCAAGTGGCATCATTTGCCACAGGATTACTAATCTCAGCTGCCTAAGGACTGTTTGTGATGACAGAAAGACATTCTGCATGTTCTTCAACAGAGTGACTGAAAACTTATGCTTGGCACTAAAACAGACTGCCAGAAAGCTTTGGCATAAATTAAATCTGGACAGATTCCGCAGAAGCAATGATTCTTCTTTGCACTTGAGCCTGCTGAAGCACATCACTTTCTAAGAGGAAAGCAGCCCTGATTTCTGCAATTTCTCCATCCTTCTTCTCGGTAAGCTATGAGCAGAAGAACCTCACCCACCTGAGGAACTGGATGCCCAGTCATTGCCTGTATCTCTGTCACTATCGCCTTCTTTTGCTTCAGCACTTGTAGAGGCTGCAGCACTGGTGGAGGCAGTGGCACTGAGATTGGGGTTCCTGCGCCGACGCCGTCCAGCGTATTTTGACCGAGGGTTATGCATCATGGCAAATTCTTTGGCCCCCTCCTAAAAAGCAAGATCAGATTAGAAAAATACAGCCTTGTTCAGATATTACAACTAAACAGGAAGGACATGGATCCAGTATGCTGGTAGTGGCACTAATAGTGTTGAGGATCCTGTTCACTGCCCTGGGGCCAAAAGACTCGAAGTCTTCCTGGTTAAACCTAATAGGATGTATTTTATCTTAACCAAGCCTGCACAGCTGTAAATTTGTAAAATTGAAAATCCTTGGAACTTTTACATGATTTGTATATACCATAGACTCAAACTCCTATCCCATTTCCTTCTAAGGTGACGCAGCCAATGAACAATGAAAACAAGTTCTCTCAATAGAAGGAAGAGATGGGCAAGTTTTTACAGAGGGTTATAAATTAGTCATTCCCTTACAGGAAGGGAACATGCACCAACCACATGAAGCAAAATGGATAATTTACAGGTTGCATAAAATCTTTCCAGTGAACCCATTTCCTCATTTTATTCCAAAAATTCAAGTGGCAATGGACTTCGCTGTGCTTGTTCCAGAGTTTTAGGAACCCATTTAGGAACTACAATATTGCTCTAAATACAGAAATCAAAGTATACAAAATTTTGTTTACCATTAGGCAACATGAAACAGTTTTCAAGAAAGAGAACAGATTTATTATAATGTATTAGATTTTATGAAAATTGAATACACGAGAAACTGAAGGTCTCTAAGAAATAGTGTTTTTAATTATGGTCTGCTAGTATAGGAAAATGGTCATTTTGAAAAATCTTGTAGATGCAGATTCTTTTTTGAAACAAAATCTGTGTTTGAAAGAGGTGAAAAATCTACTACACTAATAGAGGGAGTGGTATGAAACAAAGACATCCTCCCTTCCTACAATGTCATAATTGCACATATTTTCTTTTGACTAAATGTCCTTTTAGGTTTTTTTTTTTTAAAGGGAATGTATGTGTGTAGAAATTTAGGGTTTCCTAGATCCAGACTGCAAATGCAATTAATTGGCAAGATAATGCAGAAAATTAATTTTTTTTCTGCCACCTGCTGGTCATCTGAATTTCTGCACTCCAGATCTGAAAGTCTAGGAAAAGTAGGGTTTTTTTAGCGTATAACAGGGCATGCTGTCCTTTTAATAATGAAGGACAATCATTTTGAAATAGATTAAAAACAAAAAAGTGGCCTATTAGTACCTTTAATATATTTATTATTTATTATTAGAGTATAGGTTTTAATGGGCTGGGGCTCACACAATCAGATCAGGTGAAATGTTTGAGATGTAGATAAAGAAGACATTACCATTTACCTGGGAATGTACACTATTTGATGACAACAGTATGTGGAGAATACATAACAATTCTTATACTATATTTTAAATTAATGGCTATCATATTGGTTTTGCACCCACAGCAATCCCCATCCAACGTACCAGCCACAAAAAACAGTCTGATCCACAAGGTTCCGTCTCAATTTTGGTCTCCACGTTTTTCCGCTTATAAACATTTGGAGTTGCATGAAAAGCTAAAAAAAAAGAAAAAGAATAATCATCTTGCTTGGATTAGAATAAGAACCTAGAAAAATGTCCCTTCTTTTCTAAAGAAAAAAAATCTCAAATCTCAGGAAGGCAATAATTACTACTAGTCAAATAATTTTGTAAGAATTTTTACCCAGGATCAGAGTCACCCTATTTTAAATCCAACAGAACATCAAATACACAGATACACAGAACAGGTAGTGGGGCAGGGGGGGTTGGGGGGGGGGAGAGACAGGGGAGAATTTTCAGAGTGGAAATGAAGCCATAGTAAAAACTAGAGAAATACTTTTATGCCTGCCTGATAATGCTAATTAATCTATATTATTACTACCTGGAAAACCAAACTTAAGTCTGGCTGTTTCAGGCAGACATTGGTATTTCAATGGCTAAGCCACCCATTTTAATTGGAATATCTATGGTGCTTTAATAATGCAATTGATTATAATTTAAATCATGATAGATATTATAGATATTCTAATCCATTCTGGATACTTTTGTGTGATAAATAGGAGGGTAGGTAAAAAGATTTTTAAAAATGTAGCAGGGAAGGTAAATGGAGGTGGACATTCTACAATAACTTTGAAAAGTTGAATTAACTTTGTTACGCATGCATCTATACAGAAGGCAGAGAAAATTTGCTAACATTTTCCTTGGAACAGAATAAGCAGGAAAGAGGTAGAGATTGTAGCAGGAACTTACGATGGAGGAAACAGTCATACTTGAAACAGCGCCTACAAAAAAGTGTGTGAAAGGAATGCAGAGCCTGCTCGCGCTGAACAGATTTGGCATTCGGCCCATCAATATTTGGTGTGCACTGCGGAGGGAGCACATTCATGTCGGATTCTTCTGTCAGCTCCCTATATCTAAAGAAATGAGGTGGGGAAGAGTCATTTCAGGTCATAAAGAGAGACCTTCCAAAGTTGCTTCAAACAATGGAAAGACTGGCTGCAGCTACTCTGACAGTCTGTACTTATGTAATTAAAATGTAATTAAAATTGAAAAGAATGTGTTATTATTTCATAGTCTGAAGGCCACTGGTATATGTTAGCTAACATACTGTTCAAGCAATAAAACCAACCTCAAATAAAACTGAACGCTCTGAGGTAGGAAGCATCTTGGGGTCTGCAAAACACTAACTGACAGCAATATATGAACAGGAATTGTGTATTATGAAGACCAGATGCAACCCTCTGCATACGACAACAAGCATGGTTAGAATGCTTGCGAGAATAATGTGAAAGAATCCAATGCAGACAGCAGGGGGAGACAAAAGTAAGATCATTACCACTACTAATGATCCCAGATTATTTTCCTGTAGTAATTAGGTTGCAAACTATACACCTGGCAATGCTTCTGATAGTCAAAATGCATAAATTGTTTAGCTGTACAAAGAAAGCGCTCCTGATATAAAACTTCAGCTGCACTGCAAGTTTGTTTGTTTTAAGAGAAGCATGATGAATAATAAGGCATGCTATATGACATAACATTTAAAATATAAAACACAAGATTAAGACATGTACAAATTAAACAAGTCTTGCCCAGAAAATAACAACATTATTAGAAATATATTATATTATTATTATATTAGACTATCTTAAACATCTCCAAATAATTTTTTGGGGTAACATTAAAAGTAACTTGTTTTTGCCTTCTTCTGGGGTGTTTTTAACTTCCCAAACCACAATACTGTCTTGAGACTTCCTAGTAGACTTGTTTTAACCACCATTAACTGTATCTGACCTTGCTTAGATTTGTTTTCAAGGCAGTATTTCTGATATCCACCTTGGAAATAAGAGTATGGTATGCCCAGACTAGAAAAACAAAATATTTGGCTTGAATTAGATAATGCCTACCTTTCTTTCATGTCTTCTGGATAGCCATTCTCAGGAAACATTGATGAAAGAGCTGTAAAGATCATGTCATTTGGAAATTGCTTCTTTGAACTTTTCTTGTTACCTACATTAGACATGCAAGAAAGCCTGCTGATATTTTATGAATTAAAATATTCCTATCCCTGGAATATTGCTCTTCCAAGATAGAATTGGGTCAGAAGATAATTAGGAAGAAACCGTAACAGATAAATATCAGACAATAAACAAAACTGTAAAACTCAGAAAAACTATTTTGAATAAAATGCCAACAGGTGCCTTTTTCTTTCAGTTTTCTTGTGTATATTCTTATGCAGTCATTATAATTTCCCCAGCAAAATAAAAGAATATACTTATGGGACTTCTGCAAAATCACAAAGGAATTGTGAATGAAAATTGTATTGTACTTTTAGGGGTCCTTAAAGTTAATCTGTGGTTATTTTTTTACTTAATTTCATTTAATAATTTCTGTGGTGAAGTAATGGAAGAGCTATGAACTTTGAAGGATCCAATTGAAACATATTTCCATTAAAATCTGCTGGAGAAGAACGCAACCCAGGAACTGAATCCATAGCCCCCTTCTTGCCAATTCATACTACCTAATACAAAATACTAAATGGAGTATTTAGTACTAATACTTAGTACTAAATACTAAGAAGCAGCAAGTCATGGCAGTGTGAATGTGGCTCCAATAGGAAAAGACATGGTGGATAAGAAGCAAAAAACATACCTTCCATTGTAAGCCGTTTCCTCTTCCTTGTGACAGGCAGGTCTTCTTTCAAAGTTTCTTGTTTGCCTTCTATAATATCGTGTCCTTCGTCTTCTTCTTCAGAATATTGGTTTAATGCATCTACCAACTCCAGAAAAACAGCATCACTGATCAGAACAGAAGCCGGGAGCAATTCTGGAAGGAAGAACTGAAAGCTAGGCATGGAGAAAAAAAAATTCAACCTCATGAAGAACAAACAGTGTGCCTACAAAGACAAACCTGACTTGTAAGAAGAGAAAACTCCCCTCCAATTTCCTCCCCATACCTGATCTGGGGCCCTTCAATCCCAGTAGAAGGCTGGGTGGGCTTTACCTTCTTCTCCGTGGACTTTGCCGTCGTAGTTATTAATGAGCTCCTCAATGAAGGTTTCGTCCTCTTCTTTTACTTCATCTCCCATGTAAGGGATATTGCACAGAACAGTTTCATCCTCCACCTACAAACGGGGGCAGACACAGCCTGAGGGAGGCAGGTGGCTGTCCCTTGTCCACTCACCAGAAGAGCCTGCAAATGGCAGATTGCACGCCCACCTTAACGAGAACCCAGAGGGATGTCTGCTGATCTTACTGCACAGTGAAGACTTCTCCTAGACAGCAATCTTTATGCTGAATGGAGGAGGAGCGAAGCTGTAGTCCAACATATCTGGGAGGGAACTAGATTAGGGAAGGCTGACGCAGTATGCCCCAGCATCACAAGGTCTTTCTTCATGAGCACTTACTCTTGAGGGCAAGGTCACGCCATTCAATCAGTGGTCTTTAGAGAAGGTTCTGGTGGCAGCAGTAACTCACATAATTTTATCTTGCTTATTTGCAACAGAAAAATTCTAGCTTTATCCCTGCTTACTGTAAAAGGGGGTTCAGAATAGTTTTTTCTATCTTGCATTAGGTATTTTATGTGGGAAAGGAACTAAGACCATACAGTATGACAGCATGACCCACACAATGAACATCAGCTCACCAAGTTAAGGAAATTTTCTTATTTCTATCCAAAAATTTCTAGAGAGCGTGCAGCCTGAAAGACGTGCCTTTCAGCTCCAACTAAAAGTAATTGATATTTACAAAAGTATTGATGGAATCCAATTGATAAGATGCTTCTAATGTGGAGCAGAAGTCCCATGAATTGCTTTGTCCAAATGTTGTGCCCTTTGAGTGACTAAGGGTGATCCAGCAGTAAGGCATCAAAATTGTGAGCAATTATTAATCTAACAATCTCATTTACTTGTCAAATAACAGTAAATTAAAAAATGGATACACCACCATTGGAATTAATGCTTCTGAAGACTCCCACTCCCCACCCAACCCCCAGACTTCATTAGTGATAAGAAGTTTTTGAGAAACATCAGAAATGTTAGAATATAAATTCTGATATTGTGAACATTTCCCTAGCTCTGACTTCCAGAAGCTGGGATTAGGAATGAAAAAGACTCATTAGAGAATGGCAGACTGTTTATAATACAAGCTCATTTTGCAGAATCAAGCTGGAACTTTCCTTGATCTCCTGTGCAATATATGGCTTCTAAATGCCATCTTTTCCCATCTGAAATCCAGATGTTTTGGACACTGGAGACAATGTAGACAAGAAAGGAATTTCACTTCTGTAATCACATGAATAACTGTGCTATCTCCACCCCATCAGGCAATTCAGATATTACAAACAAGTGTGGAAACCTTAGTAAAAATACCATGTACTTCTGGTTCAAAACGAAAAGCAGAAGATGTCCTTGCACTGGGTAGTACTCCACGAAGAAACCCTGCTGTCTTCCAACCAGGCCTTAAAAGATGTTCTGGATTCAAAAGAAAATATTCATATTCAAGCTCAGAATTGTGACAGCAACTGATTACCTACCATGAAGTTCTGCTGGAGTGGAGACCAGGAATACATGATAGGCACCAGGGCTACAGTGTTTAGAGTCCGCATGAACAAAGTCTGGGTGCTCAAAGTGGGGAAGATGCTCTCAACTGTGCACTGGAGGAGAACAAAAGTGTGCCCCATCAGAAGGAGTAATATACAAGTCACCCTCTAAAGTCCCTCTGTGCTGAATATATTCTCATCCATTCCTTGTACTAAAGGAGATAGATACGATGTGCCTCAGTGATCATGCTTTAGTATCAGATGGGAATCTTCCACTATGGTTTTCTCTCTTGCTTCCACTAGAGGGCATCATGACCCACTACATTCAGAGGGAAGAAGATGGACTTTTGATAGGAACTCTGATTTGATAGATAGGGCCATCACCATATCCAGTTTAACAATCATATTATTTTCTAGGCCCATTGTAACACACTAGATACTTACCAACTTACCAATGAAAATCAGAATGGTTTATTACCAAAACATCTTAAAAGACCATCTTTTCCCACATAAATCTGGTAAAATGTTTCAGCCATTTTAGGAGACCCTAGTCCATGTTCCTCCATAATTTGCAGATACTTCACCTCATCCTGTCTTGTTTCTTTTACCTTCTCGGTCCAGATGGATCTTTCTTATAATATTTCAAGCAGCAAATTAAGGATAGTTTGTGTAGACATATCTTTTATAAACATGCCCCTCTGATTTGACTTACTGGCCGGGGATTTTGTTAAGCACTGATAACAAATTAAATGTTAGACTTAGCATGCTTGTTGGCATACCTTCTAACTTGCAAGCCCTTATCCCTAAACATAGAGTTGAAAGAACTGATTGTAATCAGTCAGTTGGTGAGCAGGTATTTTCGACATGATCAGAGGCATTAATTTTGTATGACTTAGAAAGTTCCAAGTATGCCCACCGGTTACAATTCTGAGAAAAATACGTATCAATTAAAACCATCCCAACCTATGAGCCTATTTCTCTTCTGTTCCCAAAGGACACAAATCAATCGACTGTAGGGCTTAGGAAACAGAAGGATAAAAAAAAAATAACAACAATCAGGAAATTAAAAGCACAAAAGGATCTTGCAGCAACTGGTAGGAAGTAAAAGTACTAATTTTACAGATGGAATGTCATCCTTTCCTGTTGCTGTTTGCTGGACAATCCTGAATGGTTTTTATTATTCTAATAAAAAAACTTCTATTCATACTGATGACTTTATATAACTGATCTAAATTTTCTCTCTGGGTAAATGCGGAACTTCACAATGACATGGAAAATAGGGATATTATAGTGTGGGAGTGTGAATATGAACTTAGGAAAGGAAATATAGTACATTATATGCTGCAACACCTGTTTCAGAAAAGGGTTTCCTCCAACCAGCTTCATAGACTGAATAGGCTGAACTCTAAGCTTCTTCCAGTCGTCGTTTAGGATGTTTATCTTTTCCTGAATCTTTGTGAAGTTAGACACAAATAAATTCTATAGGAATAAAGAGAAAAAAAAAACAGATCAACCTTTTGCCATCATGAAAGAGGGATCCCAATTCACAGGAACCCAGCAAAAGGAAATAATTTTTCAACCTGCATTATTGGCTATCAACTATCTTAGATAGGTAGGCAGATTGCAATTATACCATTTCTCGGCTTATACAATCAAAACCAATCCTTTTCATATCAAAATACACAATCGTGCCAGCTCTACCTTCTGCCTCTCTCACGATAGCATCAAATATGTTGACTTAATAAGTCATTTTGTACCCATAAATCTGAAGAAATGGATTTTATTTTTTCCTCAGAGATATATTTTACAGTGGGGTCCTTTGTGGACTCTGTGCTTGGTTGTTTTCTGCAGAAATTTCATTACCAAACTAATATAATCAGTGATAGAAGAGAATGGAGTTTGCTCCCTTTTTATATTCTAATGGCTTGCCCCGTCAATATTGCTGGGAGTGGGGTTGGTGGTTCCTTGGTGTTTTACTGTTAAGTTTGTTTGTCTGAGTTGATAGTTCCTTGATTGGAGTATTGTTTCTTTTTTGATTGTTGGTCTAAACTTAGTTAAAGTTGGTCTTTGTATTAATCTTTGTTCATCTGGGTGTTGATTGATGGTGAGAAAATGTTTTGGGGTTTTGGTTTGTTGATTGTCTCTTTTGAATGGTATACAGATATTGTTTATCCCTATGTGCCTACTGATGGCTGATTTGTCTTAGTGTCAAACTTCCAGGAATTTTCTAGCATTTTTGGATTTGGCTTGGTTTAGAAATAGATATTCTAGATATTTTACGTTTAGTTTTTTAACGTTCTCTTTTTAATCAGAGTCAACCTTTTTCTGTCAGAGGTTGCCCATATGTTTAATAGGCATAGCAGTCATATCAGTAATTGAATTTTTGGAACTTCATTATTTTGTGTGCTTTGGGGCACCATAACACACTAAACTTTACCACACTTTCATGACTACTACCCTCCTCTGATCCCCCAATAATTGACTCATGTAATCTTGAAGTGTTTTGATGTTTGCAAAAAAGTATCTATACATATTCAGACAGCGGCTCACCTCTGTTAGGCCAGAGGGATTTGCCTCGTCTCTGTGCTGGAAACACCACTGCCCACTACTCTGGTGAAACATAAGGGTTGAGGGGAATTCCAGGTATCTCAATACAAAGTTTTTCCCCTCTCCCTCAGAAACAGATGGAAGATGTTGCTGCATATTTCTCCTGTAGAATCCCTCAAAAGAAAAAAAAATGAGAGGTGTGTATGACGCTGTTTGGATACTTCTCAGGAGGCAGGATGGATCTATAGCAGATCAACAGTAGTGAAGAAGACTAGTGGGGAAGAGAGAGAGCATCAGAGAGAAAAAGTTTCCATATGAACACCAATGGCTGTCGCTAAAGTGGTAGGCAG
>JAEANM010018420.1:0-12646 GCA_017656035.1 Myanophis thanlyinensis | reverse complement strand
TCAATAAAATTTCATTCTTTGGACTTTTGTTCTCTGGGATTTTAATTGCGTTGAGGATGTGGTGTGGAACCCTGACAAGTATATTTGACAATGCAAAGAATCTTAATCGGGAATATGGTAGACTTTCCTTGAACCCAATTAAACCGGGTAATACATTCAAGTGGAGGTTGCAAATTAAGTGAGAAAAAAAAAATCTTCCATGTAAATTTACGGTCATAAATATTATTACAAATGAGTGAATTCTATTGAATTTAGTACAGTCTGCTTTACGGTAACTGGGTGAAAGTTGTAGCTCTACTTGGTCTTTACAAGAGCCCTACAGGGTTATATGCATGTGAGGGATAGTACCTGGCCTTCAAAAGGAAGTAGCTGATACAGGAGGAGACTGCAAGGTGGAGGTGAGAAGACGGTGGGATGTCATTGTTGCTTACTAAAGCTGATAATCATGAGGAAAAAAAGCTACGAGGAAGAAGTTTCCTTACCACCCATATTTAGAATATTTATAATAGGTACCAATATTATTACTTTAATGTCAACATTTCCATGATTGCACTACTGTTGTGCAGGCTCTAAAGGATTAATATCATCGCTGAAAACTTGACCCTTCAAAAAGTCAATACCATCATTCTTCATTCCAACAAATCAGGCTCGTGAGGCAAAGAGGTAACTAAAGCAATACTCATAAATATATTTTTTTAAATTAATGGCTGAATTCTAAAAAAAAAAAATAGAGGGGAAATCTTTAATTTTTTTTTAATCACCAAAAATATATCTGGGCTCTTTTCAAATGATAGCTATTAAGCAGGTTTATTTTTGTTTTGCTTTGTTTATCAGACTGAGTACGGTATAAAACGTAACTGTTATAGTTTACTAGAATGCCAATATGGCTGAATACAGGAAAACAGCTCCACAGCTGAAAAGGGGAGTAAAACTGCACACTCCAAGGAAATATATTTTGACTTTTTATATATTTATATATTTATATATATACATACAAACGCCCACACATACCTGCACATGTACTCTCATCCAATTAAAAAAATTAGCAAAGCATAAAGAAAACAACATAGTGGCATTAAGAGCAAGTGGTGTGCATTCATATAGTCATCGGTGAATAGCTGACTCCTGGAGCAGGAAATGGATTCTTCCAGCATGTCTAAAAGGACTGGAAGCTGGGATGACTTTTTAAAAAATGGCAGGGGGAGACTTCTAAGATAAGGCTAATTCCCCTTGTTTCAGAAGCTGTGCTGCCTCTACCAAAGCAGCCTGTCTCTACCAGTCATCTGCCAGGACTGTCATCAGTCAGTGGTTAGTCTGAAGCTCTTCTGCCTCTGGTAAGAACACAAGGGATTAAAAAGCCTTCTTCCATTTATAAAAGCGCATCTAAAACACTCCAAATTAATACTGTCAAAACTGAGAAGAGGCGAAGAGTCTGTGGTAAGGCTGGAGTGTCAGCTGCATATTCTTTTGTCTTCCTGATAGAAAGTGGCTTTGAATTCATGGACTGGGTGCAAAAGAAAAAGGGGAAGAAAAAAAATTGCCTTCGGGGTGCATATCCATTCAGGACCTTTTTGTCTGTTCTCTGTAACTAACTAAATGTGTGCTTATTTATAGCAAGTGTTAGCTTTGTACTCTCCAAAGCTGAATACTGACACATTCATCTCCACATAGCTAGTCTCTGCAATGGTCCTTCAAGCCCACCTCTTGGGTGTTGGGCTGATCCACCCTCAAAGAGTAATTTTGCTGTTTCTGTTGTTCCAGCAGCCCCTCCTGTTGGTCCTGGGAAGAGTCAAGCTGGAACGGTTTCTCAGTTTCACTTGCCCGTCGAGGGAGTTTTTCTTCCGCAGGACAAAGTCAAAGTTCACCTGGCTGTTCATGGCATAAAAGACGTTTGCACTATCTGGGATGACCAGTTCTGAAAAGAGCAGAAAAAAATTGTGACAAATGGTGGACAGGCTCCTTCTACCACATATTCATGTCATCCGGATAGTTTGGGCAACCATTAAGGATGCAGCTCTTCAAAAGAGGTTTTCATCTTCTTTGAAGGATGGAAAACCAATAGAGCTGTCCAAAATTTTCCACCAGGGCATGTTCAAAACATGCAAATGAGCAAAGCACCCCAGCCCACCTGTCTTCCAAGCACTGAAACAGCCACATCTGAATGTCTGCCATACTCTCTCTCTCACTCTCTCTCTCTATCTATCATCTCAATATGGACCACATGGATATTTTGGAAAAGTACTATAACAGTGTCCCAGAATACTGTTTCTTTCCAAAGGTATTGTATTTAGTGAGTTTTTCCTCTCTTTTATTTGATTCGATCTGCTGAAGCTTAAATTTCCTAATTTTTGACTACCCTCACTCTCTGAATTGCCAAGGAATATACGAATCTTCAACAAACATACAAAAAGGGTGGGGAGACTGAAGGGGGGGGGAGGGAAGGGGACAGGGACAAAAACCAACAACCAAAATAAGCAGTGAGAACATGCAATATTATATACTTAACAACCACTGATTTCTCAAGTGAGTTTTCTGAAAAGAGATTAATGAGGAGGAACAGCTTTTCAATTTTGGAAGGAGCAGATTGCGAGTCTCAGTTGGTGAAGACAGTGTAGAGGATGAGGGATACCCAATGACAAAAGAAATCATATGTACCACTGTGTGATAGGATGAATCAAAGACTTGCACTATCTCTTCCATTGAATGACTTTAGCATATTTTCAGGAGTTGTCCTGAAGGCATTGCTGCATAGCCATTCCCTTTTGATCTGTATCCACTTTAGATCTCCCCATGGCCACCCATATACTGTACATACTTTGTGTTTCTTCAGTCACTTTAGCTGCACACAACAAAAATTACCCAATGGCAGAGTTCCCTTGTTAAACTAAGCCATGATTTGTTTAACTATGATTTATTGATTAAATGGGTTGGGATTCACTAAGCTAAAAACCATAAAACATAGTTGACTGAATATGACTGCAGATCAACACAGGCTGGCCCCTCCCTCCCCCAACTTTTGAGGTTTGAATAAACCTAGTGTTCTGATGAATTGAAAAGAAAAATGGGGACTGAGAAAAGACACCTGCCATGTTGTAAATCATGACTCCAAGTAGCAATACTAATAAGCCAAAATTTACAGGGGTGCATGGAAGCAAAAGCTAAAGAAACAGCAGGAAGCAAAGCAACAGAGCTCTTTTCTTTTTCAAAGAGAGTGTAATGGAAATGTAGAAGGTCTGAGAAGAGAAGATAATTATCATCATGATCAAGGCAAAACAAAACACAATTTACACAAGATATTAACTTGACTGACTTCTCTCATGTTTTTTGTACAAACCAAAGGGCCCCCCCTTGAACTACCGGGAAATGCACTGACTGTCACTAACTAAAACACAGCGCACCCTTTGATCATGAGATGGGGATGGCAATTGACTGCAGTAGTTCTCATATTAGCTTGGTCTCTCGAGCTACACTCCATTTTTGTGAGCTCAAAAATGCCACTAAAGTCCTTCAATACTTTAAATATGGACAGGGCCGGCCACCTGGTTCATTTCAAAAAGGTAAAGTTAAAAATATTTTTTTTAAAAAATACCATTACACAGTTGTAAGCAAATCTCGTGCACAATTTCCAGAATAAAAGGCTCAGCTATTCTTCAATGTTGGCCCAAAGCTACTGCCGGACTAGTAGCTTTTTTTCAATTAGGAATAAAAGGGGTGGTTTGTGATTGCTGCTACAATGTTATTTAGTAAACCTAAACACTTGTAAGAAGCTATCTGCTAAGCCATTTGTCACAATGATGCCTATGTGACAGGCTGTCATTCTTGATTGAGAACTAATGTTGAAGAAAGCTAGATAACCCCCAAAAAACTGAAAGCAGCAGAAATGGGATTCTCAGCAAACCTGGTCCTGTGGTCCACCTGTACATGGTCCAATATGATGTTACTTGGCTCCAGTACTGAACTGTGTGTGTGTGTGTGTGTAAAAATTACAAAAATGAATAATTTAAGTTTAAAATATAAAAACAACATTGCAAAATTGCAAAAAAATGGAAGGTTCCAAGATGGAGGGGACTAAGAATTGTTAATACAACTCAACTTACAATTCATTTAGTGATTGTTCAAAGTTACAACAGCACTGGAAAAAGTGACTCATTTTTCACACCTATGACTGTTGTAGTATTCCCATGGTCATGTGTTAAACATTCAGCTACATGGCATATTCAGATATATTTATGATGGTTGCAGTGTCCCAGGGTCATGTGATCACTTTTTGTGACTTTCAAACAAGCAAGGTCAATGGGGAAGCCAGATTCACTTAACAACTGTGTTACTAACTTAATAACTGCTGTGATTCACTTAACAACTGTGGCAAGAAAGGTCATAAAATGGGGCAAAACTCATTTAAATGTCTCACTTAGCAATACATTTGGGGCTCAATTGTGGTTGTAAGTCAAGGACTACCTGTACAAGTGGGGCATTCTGTACATGCCCTTGAGCTCACTCTGTGTTTAAAAAATGCAAGCCTCCCCCACAACTGCCTATTTCTTTTAAGATATTAAAGTTCCGCTCTGACAGAATGGAAATCAAATCAAATGAAAATACACAAGAGATGTGGCTTGAGCCCTTTGCCTTCAGAAAAAACAACTGGTTTCCTCAGCAGCAAACAAAAGTCTTGTTTTTCTTACCTTTGTCCTCAGAAATGACCTGCACGAGTTCATAATCCTCGGCAGGATACGATTCCAGGTTGTGTTTCAACATTGCTCGCTGGATGACAGCAGGAGTCTTGTCTTGGCTAGTTAACTGGAAAGAAAGAACAGATTGCAATGAGGCCTTCCTCTTCTCCACATCTGGATCCCAAGCAGGCTCTGTGTTTTGATTGCCTAAGTCTTAGTGCCCCGAGCTGTCTTTTTTTGGAAAGAAATATCAGTTGAATGGACTCGTCAAATAAGAATGCTAGATAAACAGTTGGCTGAGAGCAACAATTATTTTTCACAGTTGAGGTTATTTGTTAAAGCGGTTGTATTTTTTCTCCCTTGTGTTAGCATTTACAGTAGAGTACAATCTTAATATTGCTGTGAGTTACATACCAAACTGTGTGATGTGATATACGCATTTCACTGCATTTTGTACCATGTGCATGTGATGAATAAAAGTTGATTTGATGTGAGAGGAACCAAAGTAGTTGTGGAAAAACTAAACATTTTATGGCTCTTTAACAAACAGGGGAAGAAAGGAAGAATTTTCAGGATCTCCCAGAAGCATTATTTAGGGGTTTCCATTGTGCGAAAGGGGTACATCAGATGGAGGGAAGAAGTTCGTCTGGGCATTCTGGAAAAAATATATGCCTCCAATTTTAATGCGGGGGGGAGAGGGGGGAGAGAGAGAGAAAAAAACACATCTCAAATCTGGAGAAAGCTCTAGGACCAACAATTAACTAGTTTTATTTAAATGTTTGCATTATTTGGCTTATTTATGTACTTTATTCTAGAGATGTGAAGTACAATATGTTTAATCAATATGTGGCTTTTTACCCTCAGAAATTTGTATTGATGCACTGAAGGGAAGCTGTCTTCTACACACACTGGACAAATCTCTTTCTTGAATTAGCTACAAACAGTTCAATCTGGAGGGAAAATGTGTTGGTTCAAACAGCTTGATAAAAAGAAATGTAATTTGTGTTATTTTTTTCTTTCTCCAAAAACCAATCAGCACCTCCACTCAGTCTAAAAGAAAGAAAAAGAGATCCCCCCTTACACTTTGAGTTGTCTTGGTATGTCTGCATTCTGCACCAGTAGAAAAACTATTTGCACAAACTAGTGGAGATTGCAACAAAAAAGGGAAATACAAAGCACTGCTATATTGCTTTTACAACCAAGAGCAATGATTTTGTATTTTGATCAACAGCCCCTAATTAAAATGCTCCCATTGTTGTTTAGAGAGATTTGATATTAAAAACAAAGTCCCTATAGAGACAAATATTTTAAAAAAGAGAAATTCCAGTAGGTCTTATACACCGCATGTTCTTAATTCAACATCAATTCCATTTATGTCAAAACCTTGCTTGAAAGAAGGCAGAGCAAAAACTGTAAATCAATACAGCATACAAGACTCCTTTGTCTTCCCATCTCCTAGTGCTAATTCAGTGCAAATTATCTTTAGGCAGAATGGTGATTTAGATAGCTAGTACAATCATCTTGCAAGAAGTGGTGCAAAAATTGATGGTGCAGTAATCTCACGATGAATAATGGGAAATACTATTTTTTTTCTTTTAACTGGTATGTTTTGCCATTTTTGTCATGCAATACATAGCTTATACACACAGAGATACATAAAACAGAAGAGAGATACATAACTTATTGGTTGGACTAGTCACTAGATGATCTACAAGTTCCCTTCCAACTCTGTTATCTGTTAATATCCAACAAGATTAATTTCCCAAATCTGATATTCTTCAGATATATGGAGAATTTTAGATGGTGTAGCTAATAAAAAGACCAGATTATAGAAAAAAACTAAATTAGCTATTTCCGGTTCTATATTTCTGTGTCTGACTTTTGACTATAGAGAGTTCCATGTAGTAGATTATCTAGAGTTGATTGGTTGGTTTTCAGATTAAAAAACTATAATCTCTTCCAACAATTCTTACACAAATCATCTTTCCAACAAGTCTTACACAAAATACCTTTTCTTTTTTAGGCACTTGGAATTGTATGTTTAAGCAATGGACCAAAAAGATAGAAAAACTACATTTTAAAATGCCCTACCATTTGCTCTGAAGAGGCCTGGAAGAAATGCATGTTTAAAAAAAGCAAAGATATTCAGCATGTCAGAAATTGTTACAGTGATTGGTAGAAGAGCTTTAGGATTTTTGACAGGAGTCCTCTGCGGGAGATAATAGGAAGCGAATTTGTGAATTTTTACATGAATGATTCAGGATCTGATTCATCTCTCAAATTGTGGTTTCTCAGTGATACAGCCCCTTATAAATAACCACAGTTCATTCTTATGACATACCATAATGCTCTTATACATGTTGCCATTATTGTCTTCAACACTGATACGGATAATACAGGTATCTTCGTTCTGTTGGTTGTAAACAGGAGAGGAGACTGTTGAGGTAATGGAGGTGACAGAGATGGAGCGTTTGTGGATTCTGGGATTGTTGGCCAGTGAAGGAGGAGACACAAGGACATTGGTGAGGGATGATACTCCTGATGAAGACGTGTCCATGGAGTGGATGGATGAACAAGAGGAGGAGGACTCTGTGAGCTAAGGAGTGAAGTCATAAAAGACAAATCAAAATATTTATTTGATTTACAGTAGTTTCTAAATTGAGGATTAAAAAAACACCCAAAAAGTTTGGCTAGTGTAGCTTAGGGCCATCACCTGGAGATAAAAAGGTTCCAATACTTTTGTCAGTACAACTTTGCCTCCACTATAAATTGTTATCCTGCCAATCCTTTGTAAATGTAATTAGAATTTCAGGTCTTTTGGATGTAGCAATCTTGATACACATATATTTAAAATAAGTTCTATTGAAGGAGCTTATATTAAATTGGTTTACTGGCAGAACTGAAGAATTGTCCAAGTGAAGACAGGTACACTCTTTTGAGCTTTTTGTTTCTTTGCATATTAGTACTAAATACTCTGAGGTAGAAGAAATATATATAACATAAGTTGTCTTCAAACAAATCGTATTTCCTGAATTTAGAACTGACCAGCAGATGGCAGAATCTACAATTTTTTTTGTTAGCTCATTCTATGGCTACAGCTGTAGCTATAATCTTAGAAAATCTTTCTTTTTGAATGTTTTTTTTTAAATGAACTTCTATCCCCTGTACAGTAGGAGGGCCTTTTATAAAGTTTTTAGGGGTTATATTCAACACAAAAACATTACTTTTCTTCCAAGATCACTTTTTTGTTCATTTTGTTTCAGTCATATATAAATCTCAAAGTTGAATTGTGGAGAGTACTTGATGCTCTCTGAGCTTAGTTGTTTGTAGACATGAATCAAGTCAACCATCAATAGACATGTGGAGATAAATTACATTTACACAGTGTTCAAAATAGACAATGAAAAGGCTAAGAAGGAAATAAAAAGACCAGAACACATACTCTCCAGCCACAAACACCAAGCTAAACAAGAATTAACACCTGACAAATAATCTAGCAGAAAACAATACTCTACTCAAGGAAAAAATCACATATTCCAATGAATACTGGCTGGGCTAGCTACCATAAACAAACCCCCACACTCACTAGTAGGGATGATGTTATCTACTTGGACAAACAAACAAGTCCTGAGAGCATCAAGGACTCCATTGTTCTTGTATCAGGAAGCTGATAACTTGATCCAGGGGTGCAGAAACTTTTGACCCTCTATATAATACTAGATTATAAACTATAATGCCATCTACTAAAATACACTCCTAACAGTGTGTAAAGCTGTGCTTTACAATTCAGCAATATCTGGAGGTTCACAGGTTGCTTGCTCACTTTGATCCTTTAGAGAGATGAGATGGATGGAGACAAAATGATTTCAGATTCATATTGAGGGTAAACTGGAGCCCCTGTAAATCAGTTAACAAAGTCATTGAACACTTTCATTGCACTAGAACAGTGGTGGTGAACCTTTTACTTACCAGGTGCCGAAAAGTATGCGCTTTGTAGTTGCCATCTGCACTTATGTGCAGCTCTTCCACATGTGCTGCATGTGCAACTGCACCACCTGCACATGCATGCAGCTTTTGCACATGCAACACATGCATGCTGCATGCAGGTACTCATGCACACATAAGCAATCACATGTGGATGCGCAGGAGAACCCTGAAGACCACCTGGATTTCCTGCTTCAATCACGTGCATGCACAGCGGAGGCCCGAAGACCAGCTGGGTCTCTGCAATTGTGCATGTGTGCATGCGCAATCATATATGCATGGTCAGCTGGATGTAAGTTGGCTGACAGCTTGTGTGTCCAGCAAGACCCATGCCACAGGTTCGCCATCACGGCACTAGAATCTGGCTTTCACCTACTGCAGGAAGTATCACCACTGCAGCAAATGAAAACCCTACACCAAGATTGTCACTTCATTGGGTGTGATAGCTAGTGCAATGTGTGTAGGTGTTTCATTCACTTTCCATGAGGATCTGAATCTCCTCCTCATAATGCCAAAGAGTTAAAAATTGGAAATGAGTTTCAGACGAATATCCCATGTTTACATCAGGAAGAAAGGTGGGTAGAAACGTTTCTGCATCACAGCCAGTGTTTTCTGGTAAACTCTAATCTATGATTTTTCAAACTGGAAGATGTACCTCCTCCCCTTGGGGAGAGACAGAAGAGTCCATGGAAGGTGTGAAAAACTTTTTAGTTGTATGTTATTACAATACATCCACCTTTCCCAAAGTTTCATTATATTGTTTTTATTTTGGCCTTTGGATTTTTAAGGGAGCTGTCCCCATTGAGATTACACTAAAGGGAGGTGTGATGGCGAAGATTTTAAGATCCCTGCTCTAATCCCAATATCTCCTCCTGGAAATAAAGAGTGGTCTTTCTGGCTCATACTTTCTTTTGGGCCTCATCAGGGGTATCCGTGGGAGTGATGCAGATATCCTCCGATTCGGAATGGTTTGACTCGCAGGATGATACGCTGACTGAATCCATGCTTTCCCCGGAGCTCCCACTTGGTACGGACTTGGGCTGCTCTTTGGTAGGCGTGCTATTAGCAATCATATCAGATCCCAGAAATAAGCTGTCTCAAAACAAAAAATGAAAGAGGGCAAAGTATTGGTGAAGAGTAGAGACAATGCACAAAAAGCAAGACAACTAGATCTGAAGTGCACAAGCCTGTAATGTTATTCCTTGTACCCACATTCTTGGTAACTTCAGAGGAGACAGGCAAGAGATACAAAACTCAGGGAACAGTTGTGAGAGATGTGAATTGAAGGCGTGTATCCAACCAGTCAACTTATTGCATATCCAGGAAAGATACTCTCTGCCTGAGGCTTATGAAAGTGCTAGGCAACCACTTCTTTATTTATAGCAGTTAGAAAATGTTGGGAGTTTGACTGTGCTCTTGAAAGACAGTGGGAGTCTTGATGGGTCATAAGGAGTGAATGCCTGTTCTGTATTCTTGAGAAAATAAAAAGCAGGTGGGTGAGTATCTAATTTTGTTCAGGGGAGTCAATATATTATTGCAGTCCTAGTTGATGAAAGCTATGCAGCTATATCATTTTCCTTGGAAATTATGAATAAACATGGGTGGTGGTTGTAGTTGGAGTTTTTTTCTGTGTGTGTGTGTGTGTATGTAGATCTAGGTGTGTTCGGGTCTTTTCCCATGTAAGTCTGAGAGTATCTTCACAACATTTCGGGAAGGTCCCACTCACCATCTTCAGGCTGGTGCCTTCTGCTTCGTGCCAGTGCCAAATATTCAGAGACTCCTGTCAATTATGTGTGTATGTATAGATATAGATATATACTGTAGATATAGATATGACATTGTCCAAGCCAACATATAATTTTATTATATCTATATCTATATTTATCTATCATCTATCTATCTATCTAGTCAGGGAAGCATTATTTATTTTATTTATTTCACTTTTCAAGCCTTATTATAGATGAGGAAGACTCTAGTAGAGTGCTTGATTATTCACACTCATTTTTCTTTCTTTAAATCTGAAAAACAGTTTGTTTCAATTAATGACTCTTGAAGTTATACTATTAATTTCTCTTGGATAGGGAAGAGTGAAGTTGATTACAACAGCATAATTTGCAAATGAATTTCAGATGGGTATCATGATATAAGATAAATACCATAAGCCCTCCTGAGGCTTAGAGAGACATCCTATATTTTAAATAGGATTGTTTACCTGCCTCTAAAACAAGGGAGGAAGCTTTTGAAATATCTATACTTCCAAACATCTTTCCTTTCAGCAAGGATCTGCAGTAATAACATGGGAGTTCATTTGCACAGGTATAAGTGTGGTTTTGCATATGATTTCAGAGTTTTCCCATGAACCAGATGTTCTCTCCAGAGAGCAACCTTTGGTTCTTCAGGCTCCCAACCTTCACTCCCCATTCAAACTCACAGGCTCAGTCGTTTCACCATGCTCTTCCGCGGTTTGGGGGACGTGGTGGTTGTGTCAATGGCTGCTTCAACCTCACAGGAAAGGGCATAGCTGGAAGATTAGAGATCACCTTCCAATTAGAACTGCATATAATATTGCTACCATAAAATTAAATCACTGAATTAAATCCAAATCTAGGTTTTTTTGGTTTTTTATTTTGGAACAAGGCTTTATATCTAATGCAGATATTACTTCAAATTAAGTATCTAATGTTATTATGAGTTATTCTAGGTTTCTGCAACCCTGGCAACTTGAAGACATGTTCAACTCCCCAAATTCCCTAGCAAACATGTATTAAAATTGCCAAAACTGAGAAACACTGTTATTCAATACGTTTTGAATATAACTGCAGTTTTTTTCCTCCTATCAAAGACATATTTTGTGTTATATAGAAACTAGAATACTTCTTGGGTTTATTCTTCTTTCTAAGCTCCCATTTCTGTATGTCCCAAGATGGAATGCTTTTCAAGGTACATGTAATATATTCTATATTCTAATATAATGTATTCTAACTCCATGAGCAGGTGAAATTCTGAGCACCAGAACTGAGGTGGAACAAACATCTTCAGGTAACATGTACCCCTGGCCTTATATTCCAAACATGCACTTAGAAGAGAGGAGAACCAACAGTGCATAGAAGCATAGACTTGTACACCATAGGCTTTTCTATAATGGGTTAGATTTGTAAATAAAATCCATAAAATGGATTTTGGTATATAAATACGATAAATAAATAAATAAATAAATAAATAAATAAATAAATAAATAAATAAAATGCAATTGCTACTCTGCATACTGAAATCTAAAGCTTTTGGGCTCACAATTAAAATTCAACCATGGCAACATCAGAGAAAGAGAGAAAAAACAAGCTGTGCACCTGTTTAGAGAAACTCAAAATGTCATGGGAAAAGGAAGTTGATATAAAAAGACAACTTCATGTGTTATATATAGCTGCATATTGCTGTAAATGCTGGGTGGCTATTTTTAGAGAAGCCAAAAGTCAGAATTTATTAACAGAAACTACCTTGATCGATTATTTTGGCTTTAACAAAAGAATGTTGAAGAGTCTGGAAGGCTTAAAATAAACCTTGAGCTCAGCCTTTCTCATCTAGGGTTCTGTGTGAGATCATGACTGAAAAAAAATAGCATTTTAAAAATTGTATGCACTATGCAATATTAGCACTTGTGGTGGTGGGAGCCTTTATGTGCCATGACTCAATTGTTGGCCAGCCACTTTGCTGTTGTAGTAAATATTGCAAAACATGGGTTGGGTAGGTTAAATGTTCATTGTCTTATGACATGTTTGTATTTTTTGCAAAAAAATAAAATAAATTGCTGTCAATCAGTTTTATGTACAGGTTCTCCAGACCTAAAAATTATTTTAAGGGTTCCTCTGGGATAAAAAGATCAAGATAGACTGCTTTGGGTGGTGAAATTATCAGATCTTACCCACTTGGACACCAGAAAAGGGAACTATGTTAAGATGCTCTTTGTAGACTATAGCTCAGCGTTCAACACAATA
>JAEANM010018419.1:0-12646 GCA_017656035.1 Myanophis thanlyinensis | reverse complement strand
TAGAATATAATAGAATAGAATAGAATAGGAATATCTTCTAGTCCAACCCCCTGCTCAACAGGAGAATCTACACCATTTCAGATAAGTGATTGTCTAATGATGGCGTGCCCACAATTTCTGGAGGCAAGCTGTTCCACTGATTATTGTCCTCACTGTTAGGAAGTTTCTCCTTAATTCCAGGTTCCTTCTCTCCTTGATTAGCTTCCATCCATTGTTTTTTGTCCTGTCCTCTGGTACTTTGTAGAATAATTTGACCCTACCTCTTTGTGGCATTATAAATGTGTTTCCAACATTCGCTTCTTAGAAAATGTGGAGAGAATGGTGGACCTACAACCCCAGAGACCCCTGGAGGAAGAAGATTATATAGAGCTCACAAAAGCTCACAAGAAGTCATTATCAAAAGACAGTCCTGGTGAACCATTGTCTTGAAGCTGCAAAGAGCCGGTAGTCATCAGAACTAAGTTGTTGTCAATGTAGAAGAAGAAGGCGGGAAGAACATACTGACTGAACCTGCTGTTTTGTGAAATATGCTGCTGCTCAGGAGCATGGATCATAAGTATGATAGAACAGCTGCCAAAGCTCTTCAAGACAACTGATTGAGAGCTCATCCTACTTGTCCACATCAGTGTGAATGATAGCCCCAAAGGCAATGCTCTCTGCATCACTTGAACTTCAGAGCCTTAGGAAAGAACCTGAAGAATCTGAGGTAGTGCCTCTTTCCATTCTCCCATTTGATGGGAAAGGCTAGAAAGAAAAGAGGACTACAACAGATGTGTACAAAAGTGAATATTTATTGTTTACTTACTTACTTATTTATTTATTATTTGATTGATTGATTGATTGATTGATTGATATACCGCCCCTCTCCCGAAAAGGGACTCGGGGCAGTGTACAACCAACATAACAGAGAACAAAATAACATCAAACAAAAGCAAATTGAAAGAATTAAATTAAATGGTTGATTCAATAAAAAATAAGAATTATAAAAAATTACAAAAAATTTAAACCAATTATTAAAAAAACCCAATAATTAGTGCTAGGCCAGACCGGCCTGTTGGAACAAATATGTCTTTAATTCATGCCGGAAGGTCCGCAGGTCTGTGATGGTCCGGATCTCCGGGGGCAGTTTGTTCCAACATAGAAGGCTCGAACCTTTGGGGCTGCCAGACGACAACGTCCAGGCAATGGAACCCCAAGGAGGCCCGCCCTGTGGGAACGCACTGGCCGGCGGGAGGCTGATGGTGGCAATAGGCGGTCCCGTAAGTACCCGGGTCCCACTTCTGGACCCAATTCTGTAGTGAGCTGAATTCGCCTGCCATTCTAACCACTCCGCCACCACGATTCTAAGGGCAAGGGTCAGTTGCAAGTCACTTTTTAAAATGCCATTGTTAACTGCATGGTTGTTGAACGAATGGTTCTCACTTAAGGAATACCTGTATGATCAATACTACGGTACAAAGAGGAGCTATGCATCAGGCTCCTCAAATTGATTTAAGAGTTCTGCCAATCCTTTTCCTCTCCTTTGGCTGGGTACTTCTCTGGCGGGTGTTTTACTACATTTTAAACATGTTTTCTAGGACTGGAGTATTGATAACACCAGGAATGAGGAAGAATTGTTGATCATCTTTACTGTAAAGTTAAAATATGCAGCTATGACAGAGCTGGGGAAAAAAGTGTACAAAAGGGTTATTTTGTTGAACAGCTCGGCTTGTTCAGACAGCCAGTCAAATGTGAACAGTTTGGGTAGAACTAATTCATTTTGTTAAAACTTACCTTGAATATGTTATTTTAAAATAGCTGACCAATACGTTTTTAAAGAGTATCTTGACTAGCTCCAGATAAAACATCTTATATAATTAATATCCTCTTTCTATTGCTGTATCGATTTCACTGTTCCTCTTTAATGTTTTAACCTTAGAATGGGCAACAGTGCTTAGGTTTGATGCTGGCCTAATGCTTTTTTTGGCATGTTTGTGGCTCCAAATAGATGTGGCTTTTATGGTCTTTGCCCTCCACCGTTTAGAAGTAAAATTTCACTTTAGAAAAATTAAAAGCAGTGTAATTATGAAGCAGATGGAACACCTAAGCAAGAGAGCAGCTACCCCTGGAATTTTTCAGAGACTTTTATTATCTTCAGTTGGTGAGACTAATCATAAAAATTGTTTTTGAGCGTAGCATGATAGTTAATAGCGATGGATGATCTGAAAGGGTGACTTAAAGCTGTCTAATAAGAGCTGGTTTATAACTTATCATGCTCTTTTTCTTCCTTGATAAAAGTACCTCTGGTCCGGTGTATGTCCAGAGGTGCAAGGCTACTTTCATATCTCTAGCAACGCTGTGTAACATACAAGTATCCATCCCTTTCATGCTAACATATTATTATTAACTCAAAAGTAATTTGTGGAAATGTTATAATGAACAACAAAAAAAAGGGGAAACAACCCACTGCTGTATGCCTATGCCAAACTTAATCCTGTTCCATCTTGCTAGAGTCCAGGTGTGTGTGTGAGAGAGAGATGGAGAGAAAGAGAGAGAGAGAGAGTAACAGAGGGAGGAAGGATGGGAGGATGGGACGGTGGAAGAGAGGGAGCATGCATGGTGCACTCATCTTTGAGTTAGCCTTGAGTCCTGGCAACGGTTAGGATTAGTCCCTCTAGTTTTCTTACAAGATTTTCAGAAGTGGTTTGCCGTTTCTTTCTCTTGAGTGCTGAAAGAGTGACAGGCTCAAGGTCACAGACCTGGATTTGTGCCTAAGGCGGGACTAGAATTCACAGTCTCCTCATTTTAGCCTGGTGCCTTAATCACTAGACCAAACTAGTTTTCTCCAACGTTCTGGTTCTAGATAAGGCAAAAGTATAGCAATGGCCCTGAATGTATAGCAAAAAGCTATGTTAACTTGAATATTTCAGATTTAATAAAATAGAATCTCTGCCCGTATCTTGTTTTTTTAAAATAAAGAAAACAAGAGAACTTTGGATTGGCTCTGCCATGATAATAATCCTAATAAGAAAGTGGACTGTCCTTGACAAGCCATATACTGATAGGGAAAATAAAATGCAGCATTTATGGAAAAAGGTGGATGTGAACTTTTTTTTTTCTGGTTATTTTGGAAAGAAAAAACAACTCCATTAAATATTGAATCAGCTAATAAGTAAAATCAGAATGTATTCTCGTGTGTGTATGTATAAATATAAATATAAATATAAGATATCAATATCAAATCAAGCAAACTGGACAGCCACACAAGGAGCAGAGAATAATAAGCAACCCTAAGGTGGTGTGATAGTACCATTGGATGCGGAAATGGTTCACACGTGTTTAACATCAAATATTAAATATATTGATCATTGAAATGAAAGTACTATATTATATACCAGTGGTGGCGAACCTTTTACTTACTGAGTGCCGAAAAGTATGTGCTTTGCACGTGCCATCTGCACTTGCATGCGGCTCCTCCATGTGCACTGCATGTGCAACTTTTGCATGTGCACTGCACGCAGGCACTCATGCACACATGAGCAGTTGCATGTGAATGCGCAGGAGAGTTCTGAAGACCAGCTGGATTTCCTGCTGCAATCGCGTGCATGCACAGCAGAGGCCTGAAGACCAGCTGGGTCTCTGCAATCGTGCATGCGCAATCGCATGTGCATGCTCAGCTGGAGGTAAGTTGGCCAACAGCTTATGTGCCCAGCAAGATGGTTCTGCGTGCCACCTGTGGCACCCGTGCCATAGGTTCGCCATCATGGCTATATACATTACACCACACCACACAAGGCTCTTGACATTAAGTTGGGCTTCTAAATAATTGTTCATCTGTTTACCATTAGTAAGATCAGCAATATAAAACATTTTCACTGGATACTTTTCCCTCCCAATTTATTAAGCATACAGTGGTTTAAGAAATTGATTATGGTAGCTTTGTTATGAATTAATACCTTCTGTTTTCAGAAGTGGTTTTCCATCTCCTTCTCTTGAGTGCTGAAAGCGCACAAAAACCACAGCTTCTCCCCTTGCATTCTTATCAGGGACTCCCATGGAGGATTCATGACACCACCTGATGTTAGGTGCTGTGTCAATAAGAGTTAGAGATTGAGTATTTTTACCCTTGGTGTCCACGTAATTAGCCAAGGAACTGATTAAAAACTTTTCAGTTTTGAAAACAGTTAATTGCAGAGATGTTTGGAGTAAGGAATAACTGGGCTATTTCCGTATTTTCTGTGGCTTCAAGGAAAATTGGCGATCCATATCTTCTCAATTGATAGAAGAAACTGCTAAATGGGAGAGTCTTAATCTGGAGCAGCAACTAATATCCTGATTTATGTGCGGATCCATTCCCCAGCTTTGTGTTTTCCTGATTGCATTTGGATCTACTTGAATTCCCCAGCCAGCAAGGCTGTTGTAAGAGTTTTAATCCTTAAATGCAAGACGTTGGGAATAGCTAATATTCTGTGTTTTATTTGTTATTACACTGTGAACTTGCATAGCTCCATTCAAAAGTAAACTCCAGTTTGACCTACCCAGATATGTGTGTGTGAGAGAGATCACATCTTTGTGCTTTCTTTTTGTTTCCATTTGGTAGTTTATTTAAATGACATATTAACTGCTCATGAATTTTGGATACACGACTGAGTGTTTTGAGCAAAGTCTTATGGAAAAGTTACAAACCGATAAAGGGTATAAATTATATACAATAAATAATTAAAAAACAATAATTTTAAGAAGAGACTGGACAGTCACTTGTCTGAAATGGTATAGGTTCTCCTGCTTGAGCAGGGGGCTGGACTAGAAGACCTCCAAGGTCCCTTCCAGCTCTATTCTATTCTAATTGTAATATGCACAAACATATAATACAGGTAGTCCTCCACTTACAGTTCACTTAGAAACTATTCAAAGTTTGCACTGAAAAAAATGACTTCCGACTTGCTCTTGCACTAACACCATTGCATTATCCCTGCGATCATGTGATCAGATTTGGGCGCCTGGCTACCGCCATGTGCTTTTAACGGTTGCAGCATCCCAGGGTCATAGAATTGTCGTTTACAACCTTCCCAGCTGCCTTCTGACAACCCAAGTCAACGGACAAGCTGGATTCACTTAACAGTCATAGGATCCTCTTTAACAACTGCAGTGAGTCACTTAATAGCCGTGCCCCCAAAAGGCGGTGACATTGGGCACGACTCACTTCATAGCTGCCTTGCTTAGCGACAGAAATTATGGTACCCAATTGTGGTCGTAAGTCGAGGACTACCTGTATGATCCCATCATACGACGGCGCAGGAATTCAGCCTGTTTCTGAGCTCCTAGAAGCCATCCCTTCTTCCTCCTAGCCTGTGAATTCACAGTACTCCAGGATTCGTGATCGACACAAACGCTCTTTGGGTGATTGTAGAGAGGAAGCCGCTGAACTGTCGTTTTTCTGTTTGTCTTCTAAAGGTATCCTTCACGCATTGAGAAGATAGACTATGAGGAAGGAAAGATGCTTGTCCATTTTGAACGCTGGAGTCATCGTTACGATGAGTGGATTTACTGGGATAGCAATCGATTGCGCCCGCTCGAACGGCCTTCGCTGAGGAAGGAGGGCTTAAAAGATGACGAATTTATTGTAAGCGTTTCTCCAGTCCTTAGGAACAGTGGCTTTAAGTGGACATCACGGGCCATGGTCGCAAGCATGAACAGTAGCCGAGAGCGTAGAAAAATAAAAACTCTTTATCTCCCAAACACCAAACAGGTGTTTGCAATTTCTGTTGCTAAGTAAGGAGATTGTTAAGTCTGGTGCACATGACTTGACAATCTTTTTTTTTGTTTTGTCACAGTTGTTTAAACAAATCACTGCAGTTATTCACATAGTGTGGCTTAATGAATCCAGCTTCCCTCATTGGCTTTGCTTGGGTGGGAAGGTCACCAGTGACAATCACATGACCCTGCTTGGATGCTGCAACCATTGTAAATACACGCCGGTTGCCAAGCACCTGAATATTGACCTTGGGAATGCTACGATAATTGTAAGTGCAAGGACTAGTTGTATGTTACTTTTTTCCCCATGCCATTGTAGCTTCACGTCGCGAAACAAATGGTTATGAAAACTCAGAACTACCAGTAATGTTTGGATATTTGGACATTTATTTTTTTTTGAAACTAGGCTTTAAGTTACATTCCCTCACTTTGTTCTTTTAAAACAGGATTTTAAACCAGGAGAAGAGGTTCTGGCTCGTTGGACAGATTGCCGATATTACCCTGCAAAAATTGAAGCAATTAACAAAGAAGGTTTGTATCAAGTAATGGATACAGCTTAACAGAGTTGGAAGGGACTTTGTAGGTCATCTAGTCCAACCCCCTGCTCCCCCAAGCAGAAGACCCTGCACCATTTCTGACAGATAGCTGCCCAGTCTCTTCTTGAAAACCTCCAGTGATGAAGCTCCCACAATTTGGTAAGGCAAGCCATTCCATTGGTTGATTGTTCTCAGTGTCAGAAAATTTCTTTTTATTTCTACATTGAATCTCTCCTTGATCAGTTTCCATCCATTATTCCTTGTCTGGCCTTCCGGTGCCTTGGAAAATAGCTTGGCCCCTTCCTCTCTGTGGCAGCCCCTCAAATATTGGAAGACTGCTATTATGTCTCCCCTGGTCCTTCTCTTCACTAGACTAGCCATGCCCAGTTCCTGCAACTGTTCACTGTGTGTTTTAGCCTCCAGTCCCCTAATCATCTTGGTTCTCTTTGCACTTTTTCTAGAGTCTCAACATCTTTTTTTATAGTCCTGGAGAGGAATTCTTTTCTGCTGAAACACCAGAAATCCATTCAGTCCAGTGGCTTCTTCTAACAGCAATTAAAGTGGACTCCTCAGAGAGGCAGATGAGCTGGATACAAAGACAGCCACTTTTCTCTATACTCCCGTAGAAGTAGATTCCTTCCCAAATAATGAAGCTTCACTTAAATTGTTATGACTTAATAGTTGTAGATAAACCCATTCTCAGATACGTTTTTTTTCCAGCAACTGTCTCGTTCATCCAATGTTTCAATGTTCTTCATTGCACAAATGGAGGGACAACGTGGCTTAGTGATTAAGGTGTTGGACATGGGCGAGAGAGTCCCAAATTCTAGTCCCATCTTCATTCGTGGATGACTTTGGGCAGGTCATTTTTCCTAGTCCAGGACTGCTGTTGTAGGAATAAGATGGAGAAGAGACCACTACAAAAGCTGGAATATAAATCTAATCAGTGAAATGTCAGTATCAGGAGCTTATTATGTACAAGATTACAAAATTAAGTACAGAAAACAAAACTCTGTACTCAAGGATGACATGATAGCTCTTTCAGTACTTGAAGAGCTTTCTCAGGAAAGAGTGTGTCAATTCGTTCTCCAAAGTACCTGAAGGCAGGACAAGAAGGTGGAAGCTCCGGAGCCTGATCCAACTTGGAAATCGGGAGGAATTTCTCATCAGCAAGAATGATTAATAGGGGAACAGCTTGTCTTCTGGAGTCGTGGGTGCTCTATTGCTTGAGGTTTTCAAGAAAAGTTTGGACATCCACTTGTCTGGGATGATATAAGGACCTCTGCCTTGGGAAGATGTAAAAGACTTCCAAGATCCCTTCCATCCCTGTGATTTGGCATACAGTTGAAGTCCTTCTGTTTTGGAAGTGAAGGGTCAGGTATTCATGCTTGTATTCCAGAGTGTTGGAGAGTGGAAAACATTTCTAGCTAATATTTTTAGGAAACCAACTGCTCTTCCCAAATAGATACAGCGGTGAAATGTGCACTGTATGTAAGACCCAAATCCAGTGGTTAAATCAATTTCAAGCGCGCCCTTGAAATGGTTTTATCTGACCTAAACTGCAAGTAATATATGTGCAGTTCATTTTAAAATGGTTTTAAAGCTGTATCCTAGAAATATTTAAAGTCAAGTGCTGAATTTAACACACACACACACACACACACATTCTGCTTTCAAAGCCTAAGGGACAGCATAATTTAGTCAGGACAAGACTCTGAATCCAGAAGTCATCAGTTCAAACTTTATATATATAAAGTCAATTAGTAAACAACAGGTAGTTAAGGAACACAATAAAATGCATATTAAATAGCTTTTTTTTTTTTTTAAATAAAGGCAACATTGCCATCATTTGAATACTGCATTCTGCTTTGGGTTAGGTTATCCTTAAAATGCCTTGAAGTTGCCATTTGTGCAAAACCATTCTATAGTTAAGATCTGCATGGGTTGTCAGTTGCTTACCAAGCACTATTTTAAGGCGTCAGTATTAATTTGCAAAGCCTTAGATGGTTTATGATCTGAGCCTCTCCCAGCATGAATGTCTCCATCTGATAAAGATTTTTATGAAAGCCCAATATATATTCCCAAATAAGAAATTTGGCTCACAGTCTTGTAACCTCTTTAATATGGATTTTAATGATAGGCTTATCATTGTAGGTATTAGTATCACCTTCCATTTCTAAGTTCTGTTTCTACTGTATTTTATGTGTTAAGTATCTTGAGTAGTCCCTAAAGCAGAAGATATGAATGTAAATCAAATAAATAATGTTAAAAGCTTGAACGTATGTGCCTTGCTCGAGCATTTAAGTAGCTTGAAACAACCAGACATTTTTCAATGTGCTGATTGAATTTTTTGATAGTGTATTCCCTTAAAAATGAATTCTGTGTATGTTAAATTAGGTGCAATATTAATTTGAAAAAAGGCACTGTACATTTAGATTTAGCTTTTTTTTTTTTTTTAACAAATCCTGCCTTTATTATTTTTATGAATAATTCAAGGTGGTGAACATACCTAATACTTCCTCCTCCTCCCATTTTCCCCACAACAACCATCCTGTGAGGTGAGTTGGGCTGAGAGAGAATGATTGACCCAAAGTCACCAGCCAGACTTTCATCCCTAAAAGTGGGACTAAGATTAAATGTCTCCTGGTGATTAGCCCAAAGTTACCCTGTCAGCTTTTATATCTAGAACTCACAGTTTCCTGGTTTCTAGCCTGGTGGCTTAACCACTAGTCCAAAGTATCTCTTCCTCTCTCTATTTCTATTACCAGTGGTGGCAAACCTTTTGCGTCACCAAGTGCTGTCCTTAGTGCCGGAAGGGCACCAAACCATCCTGTGAGCCATGAGCAGCCCATTCTCGTGCGCAGCCCCCACAGCCAGTTCTTGTGCTCTGTCGCACGCTAGCCAGGTGGCTTTTGCCATGCGGGAGTGCCGAAACCCAGAAGCGCAGCGTCCCAGCATGGCATGACAAACAGCTGGCCGGCATGCATGCACATTTCAGAAACCGGACGTTTGGCTCTTGGGGCACGCATGCGCTCTGGGACGCTACGCTTCCGGCTTTCGGTGCTTCTGCGTGGCAAAAGCCAGTTGGCTAGCGCGCAATGGAGCGCAAGAATGGGCTGTGGGGGCTGCATGTGGTGGAGCGTGAGAATGGGCTGCGGAGCTGCACGGGGCAGACGGTATGGTTTACCGTGCCAGAAAGCTCGCGGGATGATTTCGCATGCTGTTTCCGGCACGTGTTCTATAGGTTCACCACCACTGCCCTATACCTCTCAAAATGTTGCATGAATTTGAAAGAAATTTGCGGGCTAAGGATAACATGAACTACCTGAGCTGATGCTCAGGTATGTATGCCATTTGTAGAACTAAAGCATCATTTCAATAAGTAAATAACTTTCTCTTTCTGGTGGCGGTGTCCTAGGAACCTTCACTGTACAGTTTTATGATGGAGTGATTCGGTGTCTCAAAAGAATACATATCAAATCCATGCCAGAGGATGCCAAAGGGCAGGTAAGCAAAGTTCCAGTTAGTTTCCATGTTAAATTACATCTCTTAATTCCTCGTTGATTTAATTCATCTGCATTCCAGTTTGTGTTACTTAATTCACATTCACAGAATCCATTAAAACTGAGGGACCAATCAGATACACTTTAATAAGCATACACGGTAGTCAACACCGCTGCTCTCTGCTCTTGTTTGTTTCTCCAAAGAAAAAAGATAGAAATTTCAAAACCAAGGCATTATGCTAATGGAATAGGAGGAGAAGGATTCATTTTCCAAGCTCTTTGGCCTCTCCTATGCCTTCCATGTTAGATCTAGGCTCTTAAATTTTAATTATTGCTAAAAGGCTCTCTGTATAAGCTACGTGTGGTAGAAGTTTTGTCATTATTTAAAGGCAATGACTGTTGGGCAAATCTGGATTATAACTCTGCGGACAGACCACACTTTGTGCAGTTTTAGTCCAGGAGTCAGCTTTTTGGTGGCTGGGATGGGCTCAGGAGGTCTGCATTTACAGCTTATTTAAGACCATTGTGGCTGTGATACTGCTGAGTCATGTTTGTGGGCTTGGCAAAGCATTTATTGGAATGTCTTTTGCTTTCTAGCTGGATATTAGACCAAAAAGAATATATACTGAGAGTAGTTTTATAGTGGAAAATATTATTAGGGGAACTCCTTAATAATCAAGGTTTTCAAGTTTATGTTGGACATCTACCTGGCACAGATGCTTTACTTCTGGTTTCTGCATGTGTAATAACTCCTTCCAGTTCTGTGGTTTTGGAAATTATTTTGAGTCTTCTTCTTTTTCTTTTTTCTTTTTTGGCATTACAGTATACTTTGGCATGTTTGATTTCAGATTGATGGAAAAGCATGCAGCTATTTTTCAGCAGTTACAGTTGGAAAAGAGGTTTCTGGGCCCACAGAAAAGGTGTTTCAGGGTTACGTGTGGCCCTGTAGGAGACAAGTAGGCAGAAGTGGGGGTGGAGTTAAACATGTCATCAGCTTAGCGTCCTTACGTTGCCACAAACAATCCAAGTCCAGCCTTCTCTTGAATTCCTTTGAATCTTATCTAGTGCCAATTTCGTGCTGACTATTTATTTATTTATTATTTCTATCCTGGCTTTATTATTTTTACAGATAAGGCATCAAAGATACACAACACACCTTTCCCCTCCTATTTTCCCCACAATAGCCACCCTGTCAACTAAATTGGGCTGAGAGAGAGAGAGAGAGAGAGAGAATGGCCCAAGATCACCCAGCTGGCTTTCATGGCTAAAGTGGAACTAGAACTCACAGTCTCCTGTTTTCTAAACTTCTGGACCAAACTGGCACTAGTTGACCAGATTCTTGAGTATAAATCTTCTGTGTTGCAGTCTAATGGATGGTCCTGATTCTTTGTGCCTAACAAATCCTGTCAATTAACAATAAACAATAACAAGTCCACATTCTCAGGCTGTTCCCATTGAATGACAAGATTGTTGAAAGTCAGGCTATGGAAGAGCTGCCCTTAGAAGCTTGCTTGTCAGTCTAGTAATCCAGTAAGCCACATGATAGCAATAGCACTGTGACTCACATGCCATTTCACAGTGCTTTACAACTCTAAGCGGTTTACAGAGTCAGCGTATTGCCACTAATAATCTGGATCCTCATTTTACCGACCTCAGAAGGCTGGAAGGTTGAATCAGCCTTGAGCTGGTGAGGATCAAACTCCTAGCAAGTGAGTTCAGTTAGCAGTAGCAATAGCACTTAGACTTATATACCGCTTCGCAGTGCTTTCCAGCCCTCCCTAAGCTGTTTACAATGTCAGCCTATCATCCCCAACAATCTGGGTCCTCATTTTACCGACCTCGGAAGGCTGAGTCAACCCTGAGCCTGGTGAGAATCGAACTGCTGGCAATAGGTAGGGTCAGCCTGCAATATTGCACTCTAACCACTGCGCACCACGGTTCTTATGAATGGTCTGACGCTGTAGAAGTCCTCTCTCCAGTGGAGCACTTGGTGGGGGAAGGGAACCCAATAAGCTATCGATATTTAAATAATATCCTTACGGCCAGTTTCATCCTTTGTTTAATGTTCATTATGCAAATGATGTAAATCACCATATATGTCATAACATTAACAAAACTTTTACTGCTTCATCCAGACTATTTTGGATGCTCTGGGTTTATCCAGTGTTCCCTAAGGATGTTCAGATGGGAGTTTCCATCTGATGTCCGTTACGTTAAATCTCTTAAATCAAGGTTTTGCAGTACTTTCATATTCAGATTTTGAAACTCCCTTCTAAATGGACTCAAGAAACGAATAATATCTAGCATGCGCTCATTAGAGTTGGTGCTGAGCTTTAAGGTGGCTAATGTGGTTTTTTGCTTAACCATGATTTGTGAATCTAGGTGACAAATCAGGGTTTAACGCAATGTGCAATCCAGCCGTTGTAGAAACCTAGCTTACCAAGTAGACATTTCACTTGTTAAATTGTGCAAGGTGTAGTATGAGACAATCCTCGATTTACGACCACAACTAAGCCCAACATTTCTGGTTGGCTAAGCGAAACATTTGTTAAGTGAATTTTTGCCCTATTTTGCGACCTTTCTTGCCACAGTTGTTAAGCGAATCACTGCAGTTGTTAAATTAGTCAGATTGGTGTTAACGTGAATCTGGCTTCCCCCCAACTGACTTTGCTTGTCAGAAGGTCACAAAAGGGGAATCGTGTGACTCCGTGGACCACTGCAACTGTCATAAATGTGAGACAGTTGCCAAGTGTCTGAATTTTAATCACATGACCATGGGGATGCTGCAATGGTCGTTAATTCAAATTCAAATTTATTGGTCACATACACAGTCATACATGGTACGATATGCAATGAAATGCTTACGCGACCGCC
>JAEANM010018418.1:0-12646 GCA_017656035.1 Myanophis thanlyinensis | reverse complement strand
TTGAATAAAATGGGACCCCTCGCGGTCATCCAAACGGACCCGGTTTCTTGAGTTTTCTTTCACCAATTTGGACCGGGCTTTCGGCTATAACAGTTTCCATCTGTTGCTTCTTCTCCTGCCTTCAGGGGCTTTGGAGAATAGCTTGACTCCCTCTTCTTTGGGGCAGCCGCTGAGATATTGCAACACTGCTATCATGTCTCCCTTGGTCCTTCTTTTCATTAAATCAGACATGTCCAGTTCCTGCAACCGTTCATCGTATGTTTGAGCCTCCAGTCCCCTAATCATCTTTGTTGCTCTTCTCTGCACTCTTTCTAGAGTCTCCACATCTTTTTTACATTGTGGCCACCAAAACTGGATGTAAATATTCCAAGTGTGACCTTACCAAGCAATATTAACCTTTCACATGATCTTGATTCTATCCCTCTGTTTTATACAGCCTAGAACTGTGTTGGCTTTTTTGGCAGCTGCAGCACACGGCTGGCTCATACTTAAGTGATTGTCCACTAGGACTCCAACATCCCTCTTGCAGTTACTACTATTGAACCAGGTACCACCTATACTGCACCTGTGCATTTTTTTTTTGTTTTTCTTGCCTAAATGTAGAACCTGCCATTTTGAATGGTTGCAGAGTGGCCGGTCGTAGGCCGAGGACCACCTGAATTCCTCGCAGTGTCAGGGAATTCTAGGGAAGGAGCGGGACACTCGGCTTTTGAGGGCATTTCCTTCCCAGGGCGTGGAGGTTGGGAGTAGGAGAAGCTGCAAACGTCACTGGTGCTGGATGGTCAGATTGGCTGGATGCACCAGTCTTTGTTCCTCCAGGGAGATTTTGGAGATAAATCAAAAGTGCGGAAAAGGAAACCAGCCAACCCAAATGTCAAGAAGGAAACAATTAGTCTTGTCGGGAAACACACAAAACACGCCTGTGACCCTGGGACGAGCCACAGAGGGGCTTGTTGTCGTGTCAGGAGCCTGGCACTTCCCTTGGCAGACAGAGGCCGTAACCTGGCTTCCCTGGAAAATAGGAGGAGACCCCAAAACAAGCAAGGAAACCATTTCATGCCAGATCCAGATCGTTTCTTGTTTTGCACAGAATCCTCGGGAGAGACAGTCCCGTCTCAGCTTCGGGAACCTGGTTTCAACTGTCACATGAAAAGGCTCTCCAAATTGTGCCATCCCATCCTGGGTACATTGTGGGTCTGACCGTCAGGTTGCCGTAATCTTGTTTCAAGTAAGCAGCCAGACTAAAATCAAATTCCACCTCTCTCAAGTTTCTCGAAAGTCAGAGGAAGTTGGGGTGGTTTTTTTTGGCTCTTCCATCTGAGTTTCCAAACTCACACCTGGGTTTTTGGGGGGGGGGGTGGAAAAAAAGAGAGAGAGAATATCTGCCCCCTCCCCCAAGGCTCCCCCATCTCCAAATCTCAAATATTTTCTACCGAGCAGTCTTCTGTCTGCTCTAGGAAGCCAAAATCCACTTCACCTTCACTGGCCACATCCTAGCAATTTTGTCGGTCTCCTTTTCCAGGTGGCCTTTGCAAAATTAGCTTGTGGAAAACCACAGTGAAAAGTTGCATTCCTGCTTTTTTTTTTTGCAAAAGAATGACCAGATTGTGTTTGGTGTTTTTTTTTTTTAAAGCTATTTCTCTATCAAAGGATAGTAAGAGCAACTGGTAGAGTGGATGGTTGTGTTTACACAACAGGCAAGACAAACAAACGATGCAATACCCAAAGCAACAAGCCTGGTACATGTACGCACACAGACAGGGTCTCTTCAGAAGGAAAAACAGTTTTTTTTTTTTAAATAGTGATTTGTATCCAATGGGAAAAGGAAGATCCCTGCCGAGGAAGGCAAAAAATGAAGGAGGTGGGCAGATTCCAAGCATCTGGATTAGATTCTTCTGAGGCTCAGGTGAAGAAGAGGATGTCTGAACGTGCCAACCTGGATTGATGAGGAACCCTTGATAATCTTAATAACCTTTGGTGCCTTCTGAGCTTGGTTGGCTTCTCGGCAGACATTTCATGACCCAACTAGGTAACATCATCAGTGCTAGGAAAGAATGGGATTTACAAAGGGGAGGAGGAGGACTGTAGAGTCCCCTTGGAGCTCTCTGAACTTGGGTGGTTTCTTGGCAGGCGTTTCCTGACCCAACTAGGTAACATCACCAGATCTACATGCAGTTGCTTTTCTGCTACTACCTGCATTTGACAAACTCTCAGCAACTCTGTGCAAAGATCTCAGCAAAAGCCTTGGGGATTTTGACCTGGGAATTTTGCCCCAATCTGAGACAAGTTGGAGAAAGATTGTCATCACCCATCACAGGCTCTTGTTTCTTGTCAACCCACAACCCCCACCTACCCCCCCCCCCCCAATCCCCCAAGAGCCTCCTTACTCAGGATTGTAGAGCGTGTTGTTCTGCCTAAGAATTCCTTGGCAGGAAGCTTTGCAGAAGTTCAATGAACTTTGGACCGGAAGGAGCAGCAGATTCCTGGCTTTGCTTATCGAAAACACTTCGCTTGTACCCTCTCAAGAAGACTTTGCAAGTCTGGTGGGGCTTCAGAGCGGGACTTTGGCTCCACACACTGAAAAGGAAGCACAAATAACCAGACTCCCAGATCTAATTATAAACCCCACACTAAGCCATCGCTATACATTATAGCAATGCAGGGTTTCTCAACCTTGACACCTTCAAGTCGGGAGGACTTCAATTCCCAGAATTCGCCAGCCAGCCATTCCAGGAATTGGAAATTATTATATCTTCAAGTTGCAGGATCAATTCAGAGTCATAAATCAAGGACTATACTCTGAATGATGCTCCTCAACCTTGACACCTTGAAGCGGGGTGGACTTCAGCTCCCAGAATTCTGCAGCCAGCAATCTCCAGAAATTGGAAGTCCATCCCATCTTCAAGTTGTGGAATCAATTACAGTCATAACTCAAGGACTAAGCTCTAAATCAACGTCCCTCAACTTTGGCAGCGTGGAGACAGGAGGACTTCAGCTCCCAGAATTCTCCAGCCAGCAATTCTTGGAATTGAAAGTCCACCTGTCTTCAGGTTGTCAACTTGGAGAAACATGGCTTGGTGTGTTCTTCCAAGGCAATCTGGCTTGCTTAGCTGATGGCTCCAAGCTGGAAACTGAGTTAAGCTGGTTGTGCAAATTGACAAGAGGTGAATAGGGTTACATAACAGCCATGGTGACACAGTGGTTACAGTTCAGCATTGCAGGCTAACTGCCCACTGCCAGCAGTTTGATCCTGACCTTCTCTTGGTTGACTCAGCCTTCCGTCCTTCCAAGGTGAGTAAATGAGGACCTGGATTCTTGAAGGCAAGAGGCTGATTCTGTAAACAGCTTAGAGAGGGCTGGAAAGCATCACTGGAAAGTGATGTTGCTTCCTTCAGAACTTTCCCAACAGTCAGGTTGCAGAACTTCTGCACAGCCTGGGCACCGTTTGGGTTTCTTTGTGCAATTAGCAACGCAAGCAAAGGAATCTGCGCCCTGCATGCATTTCCATGCCCAGCTTGCCGCAGAGAGGGTGAGCTCAGAGATAAGGTATGCGGGCCAGCGGGAAGCCAGCCACAGGCCAGTACATGTGTCCTCGTGGGCTTTGCCTCTGACAAAGACGTTCTCTGCAGAAACCTCAAACAAACAACCTCTTTCTTTGCACGCGGATGGAGGCTGCCGAGATCGATCGGCACGTACTCTGGAGTTTTAAGAGGCAGCTGTCAAACGGGGGTGGGAGGTCAACTGGAGGAGGAGGAGAAAGAGGAGGGAGAAGGAAGGAGAAGGAAGAAAGAAGGAGAGGAGGAGGAGGAGGCGAAAGAAGGAGAAGAATTCCTCAGCCAGCATGCTTTAAGATAGGTGGACTTCAACTCCCAATATGCTGGCTGGGAATTCTGGGAGATGAAGTCCACCCGTCTTAAAGTTGGCCAGATTAAGAAACTCTAAATTTAGAGAGTGTTTGGTTGGTCAGCTTCAGTGACTATTAACCCAGCTGTAGTTTGGTTGTGTTGCTTTCATTATTTTCCAAATTCAGGCCACTGCCTGGCTGCCAAGAGAGCATGCCACAAACCAGATGATGTGCAGTGAGATGGTCTATACTTGGAAGAAGACCATCAACCCAAGTAGGGTTAACAAATGAAATGAAACAAATAAATAAATGTTGGCATTCGAGGCAGAGCACCAAAGAAGACGTGGCAGCAAATGGACTCTGACCTCCAAACTGTGCTGGATGATACGGTAGGACGCTCAGGAAACAGAGACCAGAGTCTCCTTCCAACGTTTTTGCTTTCCATCCCATCTCTATAGCAACCAGCTGTTGTCATAAGAACACAATGTGGCTTAGCAGAAGCAAAATCTCCAATTTTGACATGCCTTGGGGATAGTCAGAGCAGGGTGCTCTGCTGGTACCCTTGTTCCCTTCTAGGTTTTGGTCTTCTGCTAACACTCCAAGTTAGGTAGCTTCATCACAGCTTCCCTTGCTATTCTTTGTCTGCATCCGTGTTTCTCAACCCTGGCAACTTTGAGCTTATGTGGGTGTCAACTGTATGGACCTCAAACTTGTAGTCCACCCAGCTGGAAGCTGCTACAATTAAGAAACCCTGGTCTACATGAGGATAGTCCAAACTTTGAGGCACCTCAATCTTACTAGACCTAAGATCTCAAGGACAACAATGAAAAAGGCTCTGCTGAGCCATAGAAAGGTGAAGGAAATCTAAGCATGAAGATTCTCAATTTCTCTATAGCAGCTGACACCATACCCATAAGGTATGTGAGTGTGTGCATGTGTGTGTGTATGAGAGAGAGAAAGAGATTCACGTTGAGTTTATTAATTATTCTCTCAGTGGCTGTCTCCAGCGAGATGTCTGGAGGGGAAGTTGAAGCCGAATAGAAATTCTCCAAGGAGACTAGAAATGGGTCTGGACTTACACAGGCAGATGGCCAGGCTGCAGGTCTGGTTCTCTTAATGGGATCCCTGCCGGAAACCATCAACAGGAGCTGCAGCTGGTGCTTAAGATGCCTCCGTGGTACTTTTAATGGATACCAGGTGGTGAGGAGCATTTCAGCTTAACTGCAACAGAAGATGAAAGGTGGGGACGATGGTTTCTTTCAACGCTGATGTTTTGTAAAGCGAGAGACCCTTGAAGGAAAGAAACATGATCTTGAGATGGGCCCGTGTCCAGAATTACAAAGAAGCGCGGACTATTTCATTTATTATTGTGTTGCATTTTTCATGTCGATGATAAAAATCCTTGTAAGGCCCATGCAGATTTCTAGACAGGTCCCACTTGCATCGGTCCCCTGAGGTAACCCCAGATCTTGAGAACAAATGAAACGAGAAGTGTTTGATGCACAAACCCAGCCCAAAGAGGGTTACTCAACAAACCATGATTAAGCAATTGTAGCCTTATCTATAAAGATTCTAAAAGAGTTTCTATATCAAGCTAATCATGCATGCATGGTTTCCTTGGCTTAATTTAATGCATAGTGGAAAGACCTAATCCAATCCTAATCCTAATCCAATGCTTGGTCCCCATTCATCCATCCATCCTCCATCCAAAGATAATCAGATGGAATGTCCATGTCTACATCCAACCTCATCTTTTATAAACTTTCTGTTTTTTTGAACGCCTCCAAATCCTTCATTCTGCAGCCAATCCCATCCTAGAGATTTATAGCATCTTCCAGGGCTTTCCATCCAACAGATCCCAAATCAACACTTGTTGAAGTGTCCTCTATAGCAGGAGGTAGCTAATTCCACAAGATGCTCTTCTGGGAGTAAAAATAGTCCTAAATTAAGTTCCTAACATCCACTGTCTGCTCCAGGTGAGAAGGACCAGTATCTGGTTCTGCTTTTTTTTTCTGAATCACCATTCTTCCATTCTTCTAATGTCCACGTTGTCATGCCAAGCTGTAACGGAAAAACATTGAGCTAATTTAACGCAGGAAGGCCATTTTTTTTTAAAAAAGAAATATTTTAGTGGTTTCCAATGCTATTTTCAATCCAGCCTCTTTTTTTTTTTTTTTGTCTGTGGTTTGGTAAAAGCAAAATAACACTGGAAGCCACAGAATTGTCCAGCCCGTTTCTGGTTTTCTTTGAGTCAAGGCAGATGGGTCTCCACTCTCTTTGGTTTGTGGGCTAAAACTGCAGATGAGGTTCCCATGTGTTTTGTTCTGTCTCTGAATGCATCCTTCCTTGTTCAATTACCTCATTAATGGAAATGAATCAATGCCTTCCCATTTGCAAAATTCAGAACCTTAATGTTTTGTTTGCTCTCTATTTCTGGAAACATAGAAAACCACCCTGTTTTCCCAAATGGGTTTTGCTTCTGATAATTCAACCTCCCTGTGTTTACCTTTAAGAGGACTGGTGAATATTGAGACAGAAATTAGACTGGGGTTGTTACGAGCCCTACCTAGTAAGAGCTTGTATAAGTTAGCCAATAAATGAAATTTTAAACTAAAATAACAGAAGGGGGAAAAAAGCCTAATTGAAAAAATCCAGAGATTATCTATTTGCTCCATATGGGATTAAATCCATCCTTAAAATTGTCAGTCAATCTAGAAACAGGTCTTCTCATTTTTAAAAGGTGACATCTTCTCCAAAACTGGTAACAGATCCTTATCTCGATCCATTAATTCCTTATTACCCAAAAATAATTTTTTGAATATTTTTTTTTTGCCATTTGTGTGAAAGGACACTTTTGGAAAACATCTGCTTTGCAGATTCAGAGCAGTTCAGTGTACATTAAAGAAAAGCCCGTCGTTTCCAGGATCGCTTTGAGACGTGCAGGAAACAAGGTATTTTGCGCTGGTTTCAAAACGCCCCGATTTCTCTTGAAACATGTCAAGTTATTTCTCTTTGTGCAAAAGGAAGCTTAAGGCTGTTCTGGGGTAAGAGACACAAGAACAATCCCGATTCTCAAAGCAACCTGGAATCTGAAACCAGGCCACGCCAGGAACCGCAAGTGGAAAATGCATAATCACTAAAACACTTGCTGACATGTCTTTTCGTTTTCTTTTCCTGGGTATCAAGGGCTGGAACGCCTGCCAGGATTCAAACGGCGTCCAGGATTTTGCTAGTTTGGCTCCAGACCTCAACCTACTCTGGCTGAGTCTCCAAGGCTGCAAGGCAGCGTTTATTATAAGCAGGGCGCAAACAGACGGGGCAGTTTTTTCAATGCTTGAAAATAACCAACAGAAAGAAGAAAATAATATCTTTTTGGAAAGATTTAGAGGTTCATAGTTTAAATACTTTCATACGCACAAGGCAGAATAAGAAGCAACAGATAGAAACTAACCAAGAAGAGAACTAAGAACAGCCTAGAACTAAGGAGGAATTTCTTGACACGTGAGAACAATTGATCAGTGAAACAGTGAAGTTGTGGGTGTTCCATTCTTAAGGGTGATCAGAGATGGAAATGGAAGCCCCCCACCCACCCACCATGGAAATGAGCAGAAAGTCTAACGTAGGGGCAAATAGAAGCCATTTGGCCCCACCAGTTCCAAAATCCGTCCATCTATCCACCAAAATACCACAGGAAATTGACGATGGGAGAGAGAAATGGAGAATGGAAAAGCTGAGAGAGAACACTACAAAACTCTAGATTGCTAAGCACATCTAATAATACTAAAGCAGGCAGGACACTGTCCCTCCAGTTCAATAATTGATGTTCTTCACCAATGATGAGGTTGACCAACTTTGATTTGAAACTGAATTAGAGAAAGGTTGAACAGGTCTGATGTTTCTGGTTCTTGGGTAGAAGTCAAACAAATGTGTGGAGGGTGTGAGTGTGGGTGTGTTTGTATTCCGTTTGAAAAGTGGCTCAACACCCTCCAGCCAGTTGGATCTTCTACAAGTTGGCACCATCTCAGGGAGATATCACTTTATTACTTCAGTCTTCCATGGGTAGAAGCTTAAGAAAGGAACTCCACTCCCCATCAGGCTTGTCCATGGCTCCTGAGATGACCAAAGCAGTAACTCTTTCCTCCTCCTGCTTATATACAGTAAACCCCTTTCAACAATTTTGGACTCCGGCATAGAGTGGCTTATACACAATATGTCAGGTTTTCTTCTTCTTCTCTGGAATCTGAGGAATGTGACTTCACTCCCTCCCAGCTGAATTTTTACAAAAATAAAATCCACATGCTTAACAGTGGAAAAGAAGAGGAAACCAGACAGAAAAACAAGAAACCGTGTACTTTTTAAAAAAAAAAAAAAAAAACCTGGATTTACAGAACTACACAGCTTGTCTTTTCTCTCTCCAATCTCCCATTTCATCTTCAATTTTTTTTACTCGAGTTCCATTTCATATAATAGGCAAAAATATCCTTTTTTTAAACTGCTACTTGTCTGAACAGAGGTCATTTGCCTCCTGGAAGCAAAAATCCCATTTTTTTTTTGTCCAGAGTAGAAAACTCAGCTATGGTCTCACTTAGTTCTTTAGCTTCTAGATAATAAATGGAAACTATTAAATTCACACAAAAAATAAAGCTACAAAACAAGATTTGTGTTTTACAGTTTCTCCCTCTTCTTTGTGCCTTCCTATGATGTTGAACTTTAAAACCCATTGTCTTCCAGACTTGTTGGTTGGGGGCTATGGGCACTCCATGGAAATCAAGCATCTCTGGAGGGCACCAGGTTGGAGAAGAAGCAGTTGCTCTGGCTAACAGATGCAAAATAATACAGATGCAGCTTCTATTCGCTTTGCAAATTAGTGTGAGTGATGACGTGCACATGTTCCGGAGAACTTCAACTAGGTTATTGTAGGAGTGTGTACATGTTTTGCATGCTGTAATGTTAATAATTGACCAACAATTTGCATGTTGAGCAGTCAGTGACAATAGAAATCTTCTTGAAAGTTCTCTACCAAAACTTTGGAGCAAAGGATGATGAGGACTAATAACTTCACACATTTCAGTTGTACCTTAAAAACATTTCCAGGGTCTCCGGTTACCCAGTCGAGCTACTGCATATCTCTACAAAGTTGATAGTTTGCTGAAGATTACTCTTTGTCCATAATGGTGTATCCTTTAAATCCCAAAGTCCAAAAGGGATATATCTAAGGTTAATGGGGTGGCAGATAAGCAGCTAAACTTAGCCCAGGCTTATGATATCATCAGTTTGCAAAACCAGGAAGTGAACTACCTTTGAAATGTTAAATTGAACGGTAAAAGTAATTCCTCCTTCCATTCTTGAGAATGGTCTGCACCTTAAAACTTGATACTGCCTCCTGCCCTAGGTACCAACAGGTGGTGTTTCTTTCCCAGGAGACAACCGAGAGAATGAAATTCCCAGTTATTTAAGATACAGTTCCGATTCCAGTTTACATAACCCCTTATTGTGGAGCACAAAAGCCGCCACCTGCAGCATTCGATCCTTCCTGCTTCCTCTCCTACCTGTTATTGTGTGGGGATCAGGTGAGGTTTGTGGAGCTTTAAGGAAAAACAAGGTGTTGTTCTCCCGGGGGTAGCTCTTCCAGTAAGGCGACGTCCTCTTTTGCGCTTTTGAGACTTCAGCTTTTCTGAACGTCTTGCCAAAACCGGGGCTACACAAACACTGCAAGGCCACACATGGGCCCAGCAGCCACCTGACCCAGCAGGTTCCACCAAACTAAATTGTTCAACGCAACCAATAAGGGGAGATGATTAAAGACCTGGAGAGTCATTCTGCCTGGAGAGTCATTCAGCTGTGTTTCTCATATCCAGCATCAAATAGCCTTTGATTTCCTGCTTGTCTCCTCCGATGTCTTTGTGTGGTTCTCACCCAGTCTTTGGACCATGCCTTTATAGTCTGTTTGTCAAAGCATCAAGATACACATTTCTCACCTCATGCCAAAATCATGTAGCTCTCAAACTTCTGGGGAAGGGACAGGGACAACCGTCTCTCTGAAATGGTTTAGGATCTCCTGTCTGAGCAGAGGGCTGGACTAGAAGACCTCCAAGGTCCCTTCCAACTCTGTTATTCTGTATTCTATTCTATAAATGTTAGCAGATTTGATGGATGAAGGACCTCATTCATTAGGCAGCCCCCGAGGATTCCAAGCTGCAAAGAAATTCCAGCCTGACCTTGGAGAAGGCATGGGAGAGGCTCAAGGAAGGAGCCAGCTGTTAAGAGGAGAGTTGGAGAAGAGATTGCAACCATGTAGAGATAAAAGAAAGGGTGAGAAAGAAACTCAAAATAATCCCCCTTGGTTTTGTTTGGAATAAGGTTTTATTTGGTATAAGATAAGAAGCAATGGAGGGAAACTTATCAAGGAGAGATTCAACCTAGAACTAAGGAGAAATTTCCTAACAGTGAGAACAATTAACCCGTGGAATAGTTTCCCTGCAGAAGTTGTGGGAGCTCCATTACTGGAGGCTTTTAAGAAGAGACTGGACATCCATTTGTCTGAAATGGTATAAGGTTTCCTGCTGGGGAATCGGACTAGGTTCTAAGACAGGGGTCTCCAACCTTGGCAACTTTACGACTTGTGGACTTCAACTCCCAGAATTCTGTCCACAAGTCGTAAAATTGTCAAGGTTGGAGACCCCTGTTCTTACGAGGAGAGAAACATGGACAGAGTTTCAAAAATATGTTAATATACCCTACAACAATAAAGGTCATTTCTGGACTCCCTACAATCTATTTCTGGGCCTAATTATCTCAAAAGAGTTGACAAAAGGAAGGGTTGTGTAATTTCTGAGACAACCAAGAGATAACCAGGAGATATCCACTGTTGAACAAGCACCATTTTATATAACCTTTGCTTATGACTGTGCATGTGACGAATAAAATTTGATTTGATTTGATTTGCTTAGCAGAAATGGTCTTCTTTGGACAACTTGTTTCCCTAGAGCCATAGTTCTCAACTTTCAGCCACTTAAAGATGTCTGGATTTCAACTCCCAGAATCCCCCAGCCAGCCATGGACCTTCAGCTCCCAGAATCCAAAGTCAAACAGGACGACAATCACTTCTTGCAAACTGATGTGTAGCTTAAGTAGGCTTGCCCAAACTTGAGCCTTCAGATCTTGTTAGCTTTACATTTGATACCCTGTTGAATTTGTAGCCACTGCATCTGTAGAATGGGCCCAACCTTATTACTATTTTCCCCCAGCTGTAAAGGCAGCGAGCGGTGGAAAAATAATGAAAAGGCGTGTTGCTCTGCGGCCGTTTTACAACTGGTATGCTTGGCGCTGAATTCTATAAAGTGAAAGATTTTTGAAAGTATTGATAATCTGGCTGGGCTTGTCTGTCTCCTTTTGTTACATGTATTTACATTCCCTTTATCCCAGTCAGAGAAAAGAGACTGAATTTAATTTGAAGCAGAGTTCACCAGAGTACATTCTGAACTGGAATGGCAAACATTATTTTTGTGTCTGAAATTGCACAATTATAAGGCAAAGATTTGGGGGGAATAAATAGGGTAGGACATAGCAAGGTCTGTTTAAAAATGTGGGGCATAGGTATACAGGCAGTCTTTGACTTATAACAGTTTCTTTAGTGACCATTCAAAGTTTACAACGTCATTGAAAAAGTGACTTATTTTTCACACTTACGACTAGTACAGCATCTCCATGCTGAACACAAAATCCAGACATTCGGCAACTAACTCGTATTTATGGCTGTTGCAGTATCCTGGGGGATCATGTGATTCTGACAAGCAAAGTCCATGGGGAAGCCAGATTTATTTCAGAGCCATGTTACTAATTTTAACAACTGTAGTGATTCACTTAACAACAGTGACAAAATGTTTGTAAAAAACTGGATGCGACTCATGCAACAAGAGTTGCGTCCTTAAGTCTGGAGATTGCATATTGAAAAATAATGTTTTGTCACTCTCCTGGGGAAATTTCAACACTTGGCTGTAAAAACTGGATGATAATATGCATGTGTGGTTGAAGCCGGTCTCACAAAGCCCAGATCTTGGCTCACAACCACATCAGGAATGTGGTTTTGCAGTCGAAATCTCACTGGGGGTGGTGGATTGTAGTTGGACTGTAGTTGTTTGTTGATGACCATTTGACATTTACTTAGATGAGCTTTTGACATTGTTTATGTGGTTATTTTGCTCTCTACCTCCCTGTGTGGAGCAGGGTGGAAAAAACAGGATTTCTACATATCGGAAGAAAAGCAAAACAGAAAGAGAAAAATGATTCTTCCTGGAACTTGTTCCAGAAAATTTGAGATGAAAAACAGGATGTTCTACATCCAGTGAAGGTTCACTAGGAAATGAAGTTCTCCCATTCGGCTTGGGCCACATGAAAACCAAAGCCTGAAATCCTTTTCCCCCACTTCATTCCATATGGTCTTCTCCAGTTGGGTGGCTTTTCAAAAGCATCAGGTTGCAGCTTCTGTAATGATGGTTAGTGTAGCCCAGTTACATCGACAGGGGGATGAAGAAGGAGAAACCACCTAGGACCAAAGTGATCAATCATTTGCTGTTCTACTGGTGATAGATGAAATTATAAAGCCATACCGTCTGTCTCTGGTCCATATTTCAAACTCCGCTGCTTTTGGATGGATGCCAAGAAAATGATATATGCTGATCCAAGAGTTATTAGAGTTATTTGGGATATTTCCTGGAGTTATGGTAAAAAAAGCCCGACAATGTCTCTTTCACCTCAGACGTCTGAGGGACTTCAGACTACCACCAAAGGTGCTCAGGAACT
>JAEANM010018416.1:0-12646 GCA_017656035.1 Myanophis thanlyinensis | reverse complement strand
AGAAAGAAAGAAAGAAAGAAAGCAGACCCTCGACCCGGAAGGTGGGCTCTCTGGAGGGGTGGGCTTTGCTCTTTTTCGTGGCCAGCCTGACAAGAGACAGTGCAGGGAGAGGAGGGCCAAGGGGAGCCGGGCGCCCAGGAAGCTTCCCTTCCGCCCACTCCAGGGAGGGGCTGGGGGGGGCCTCCAAGTGAGCCGCTCGGCTTGTGCCTCTTTCTGTCTCCAGAGTGCAAAGGGGGTCATTGAATGCCTGAAGATCATCACGAGGGCCAAATCTCAGCGCATTGCCAAATTTGCCTTTGATTTTGCCACCAAGAAGGGGAGGAACAAGGTCACTGCAGTGCACAAGGCCAACATCATGTAAGTCAGCCTGCCTGCCTGCCTGCCTGCTTCAAGGTGGATCGGGGGTGGGGGGTGAGCACCTTCCGAGGATCCCCCAGATCTCTGGCAGCTTTGGGTAGCCCACAGAGGGGCCGCTTTGCAGCAAAGGAGGAGATGCTGTAGACCCCCCCCACCGCCCACTGTGTCAAAAAAACATGCATGGGGAGGTTGTGGCAGACTGGACAGCCCCTCCCTCCCTCTCCTTTCTCTTCCTTTGCCCTGGTACAGAAAGGCCCTGCGGGGTTGGACAGGCCTTGTCCCACCCACTTAATTTTGGGATTGACCAGGGGCAGCCCTTTCTGTCTCCGTGCTTCTGCCCGGAAGAGCCACCCGGCAGCTTCCAAGGCCGGATTCCTTCCGACCCGTTTGGCCCCTTGGATTCAGGCGGAGCCTCCTCGGCCGTGGCTGGTCATCCTTGGCGAGACGGGTGGCCCTCAGCTGTGCCATGCGGGTCAGCATGAGGGTCGACTGCCTCTCTCCTCCCCCTCCCCCTCCTTCCAGGAAGCTGGGGGATGGGCTCTTCCTTCGCTGCTGCGAGGAGGTGGCTGAGCTGTACCCCAAGATCACCTTCGAGACCATGATCATAGACAACTGCTGCATGCAGGTAGGGCTGCCCTGCCTCAGGCCTGGCTGAGACATGCGGGGAGGGGAGGGGGAGGGGAGGGGAGGGGGAGGCCGGGGATCCTTCCACAGCAGCCAACCTGGGCGGCCCCCCGGCAGTTGGGTAGCCCCGTGGCTTTGCCACTCGAGGGGAAAAAAAGAAAAGGCAGTCGGTGGTTTTGGACCCTAAATTAGTTCGCGTGCGGCCCTTGCCCGAGTTGGGAGCTCAGGCGTCAGGACGGGGCCTCTGCAGACCAGCAATGGTGGCTTGTTAGCCAGGCTCCCTTTTGCTGAGGGGCTTAGGGCTGGGAGGCTTTGGCGGGGGCTGGATCCTCCCAACTCTAGGATTTTGACTTTATGTGAAGGAAAGCAGAAAACGGTGTTTTGGTTCTTGCAGAAGAAAAGAACCGATCCAGGCCCCGGTTGGCCAGCGGGGACCCCCATTTCCCACTCCAGGCCTGTCACTTCCACACAGAAAAGCCTTGTGTGGGACCTTCTTGGGCCTCTTAAGCGGTCCCTGCAGACCACCCCCTTCAGCCCCCTTCCTCAATTGTGCTGCTTAGGGAGGGCCTGAAGGCCACGGAGTCCATTCTCCTGGGTTGGGACCCCTTCTTTGGTGAGGGGACTTTTCTCCAATACCCGGCACATGGTGGCTGTGATGTTGGCATCACGAGGTGGCTTCCTGGGAGCTGCTCTTTGAAGGCAATGTCTGGGCTGTGGCTGAGCAACATGGGTGCCCAGACTGGATCCTCTCTCCCTCTTCCCTGCAAACGGGAGATTGCGGACTGACAAAAACTTGCCCGTTCTGAAACGCAGGACCCCCTGGGGAGCTCAGTCCAACAAGGGGGCTTCGCTGTTAAGATGCTTCCCCCCATCCAGGAAGGGGCGGGGGGGCGGAAGGAGCGGGATTTCCAGAGGGCTTCAGAGCGGAGACCCTGCCCGCCCTCTTTTGGGTCCTGGGTCCCTCCTGTGCCAGGAGGGCAGGCGAGCTCAGCCCAGAGTTTCCTGCATGCCACACAGCTGCCAGGCTCTGTGTGTGTGTCTGCCTGATTGGGCCCAGCCAGGCTCTGCAGCCAGAAGGACACGTGTGTGTGTGTTTTTCAGCTGGTGCAGAACCCTTACCAGTTCGATGTCTTGGTCATGCCCAACTTGTACGGCAACATCATTGACAACCTGGCAGCTGGGCTGGTGGGAGGGGCCGGTGTGGTCCCTGGGGAGAGCTACAGCGCAGACTTTGCAGTGTTCGAGATGGTGAGGACTGCTGAGGCTGGGCCTGCCCCCTCCCCTCCCCTCCCTGGGGGCGGCCAGGGCCGATTGGGGTGCTGGAGGGAGGAGGCCCCCATAGGGACCTTTCTGCTGCTGCTGTTGCAGGGTGCCCGCCACCCCTTTGCCCAGGCGGTCGGGAGGAACATCGCCAACCCCACGGCCATGCTGCTGTCCTCGGCCAACATGCTGCGCCATCTGAAGTAGGTTCCTGGGCCCCACGGCCGCTGGGCTTGAGGGGGACGTCCCAGAGGCTGCTCCCTGCCCATCAGCCTGGCCCACCTCACAGGGCTACAGTGCAGGGGTGGAAGCCATCCTGCCCCCTTTCCCCCTTGCTGAGATGCGTCCTTCTCTCCCAACCAGCTTGGAGCACCACTCAGCCATGATTTCAGACGCGGTGAAGAAAGTGATCAAAGTGGGCAAGGTGAGAGGCTGCCCTGGCGCTGGCGTGTGAAGTCCTTGCTTCCCAGCTGGTGGGCTTGGCAGAGGAAGGGGCAGAGTTGGGAGTCCTGGGGCGGTTTCTCCTTGCCACATTGACCACTGTTCTGTGGGTGGAAGGCCGCCTGGCTGGGCTGCCTGGGTGCATCTAGTACTGGGTGTTTGTCCTGTCCATCCTTTTGGCTCCTCTGGACCCCGTCTGACCACCACTTCTCTCCCCCCCTCCCCTGTAGGTGCGGACACAGGACATGGGCGGTTATTCCACCACCTCGGACTTCATCAAGTCTGTCATTGACCACCTCCACCCCCACTATGGTGTCTAGGCTCAGGCTGCCCTGGCCCACACCTGCCCCCCTCCAGCAGCCCTGGCCCCTCCCCTGAACCTTTGAGGAAGAAAACACCTTCCTCTTGCTTGCGCGGGGGTCGTCTGCTCCAGCTGGAAGGGACGGGGGGGGGGCGGCGGGGGAGGGGGGCTGTCAGGGCCTTCTGTGGCTGTTGGAGGGGTGGGGGCTGCCTGCTCCAGGGTCGGTGCCCCCTTGGAAGCCAGCCTCTGTGCGTCAAGGGAAGGTGCCTCTTGGAGGAGAGTTGGGCCTCGTGGAGTCCATTGGCCCTTTCAGTCCTGGGGAAGACCAGTAGGACTTTGGGGAGGGGTCTTCCAGGGTTTGTGGGGTGCTGGGTGTCCCCCATGGGTGTGTGATGTGTGTCCGGCGTGTGAATAAAAGGGAATTTTTTAGCCAGTTCTTCTGCATTGGCTGATTGGCAGCTGACAGGATCCCGGTGGGCCAGAAGGGTCCTGGCTGGAGGGTCTGAGACTGAAAGAACTGGCCTCCCCCATCCTGGATCCCCTGGGCAGCCCCACCGCCATCATCTCCATGATCCCCAATTCACAATTGCCCCCCCCCCTTCAAAAGCAGCCCCTCCTCCCTTTGCCTCATTTCTCTGCCCTGGAAGCCTGCCCGGTTTTCTTCAAGTGGCAGGAGCCCCCCTGAAAGCCCCCCCCACCCCCCCCACCATGTCCTCGGCTTGGCTTTGGGATCTGATCTCCTTCCTCATTGCCCTCTGGGACTTGGCAGAGAAAAGGGCTGACAGGTGTTTTGTGTTGCGTTTGCATTTCCTTTATTTTGACCCAGCTTTTCGGGGAGACCCCCCCCCCAGAAGAGTCAGTGGGGGGGGTATTCCTGAAGGAGCTGACAAGTGGCAGCTCTTGGGAAAAGGGGGGGATTGACTAGGAAGCCCTTTGAAAGAAGGCTGGAGGGATGGGGGGGGGGCAGTCAATGTTAGCTCTCTAGCCTCACCTGTGAAACTGCCCAAGGGCTCCTACAGTGGAAGGCTGGGCTGGGGGCCCTGCACAGGACATCCGTTCTTGGCCCCTTAATGCAAGGACTGCACCACTGAGTTTGGAGTCTGCAATGGAAGACACACACCGGGGGGAGAGGAAGGGCTCACCCCCAGCCCCCCCTGGGACTGTTCAGTCTCTCCCGGACAGAATACTCCTGGAGCTGCCTCTTCTCTCCCCCCCACCCCTTTAAGCCACTTATAAAGGGGTGGCTCCTTTAAGGCAGGGGGAGGAACACCCCCACCCCCACCCAGTGAGGCTGCCCCCCCTCAGTTGGCCATGTGGGGAGGGGAAGAGGCCCCTTCTTTGCCTTCCCAGCACAAGAAAAGAGGTGGCTCTGGGTGCCCGTATGGTGGTGGGGGGGGCTCTTGGGCTAGGCCAGCCACTGCAGGTAGTCCTCGAGTTACAGCCACCATGGGGTCTTTGGTTGCAAGTCATGATGGACCCAATTTTAGAAGCGGATTTATGGTGGTCATTAAGCAACCACTGTAGTTGTTAAGTGCCTGCTTTGCTCTGCCCTGGGCCGGTTATGCTGCGCCTGCCTGCATAGTCAGCAGAGCAGGAAATGAGTTGGGGAAATGCAGCTGCAAATGGGCAAGATTGCGGCTGGGTTGCCCAGCATCCGATGGGGGGGGGGGGGGCAGCCACCGTAATCTCAGAATACCCCCCCCCTAGATTGTATTGGGAAGGGGGCTGGCCACTAAGCAATCACTGCCTGTAATGGGAACAGGAGGTGTTTTTTGGGGGGGGGGGTCTGGTTCCCCTGCATCCACCCTGGGAAAAGATGGCGCATCTGGCAGCTTCTTCCCAAGTTGCCCCGTTTAGGCTTGCCAACCCGATATTATTGGATGCACCAGGAAGGGGGGGTACCCTCCCCAGGAGAAAGTGACCCCCCTCCTGCCATACTTGGGGGGCACTGGGCTCCCCCCCTTGCGGAGGAAAAGGCTGGACTCCCCTCCAGGGCTGTGGAACATTGGCCAGGAAAAGATTTTCCTTTCCACCTCCCAGTTTTGGAATTCCCTTTGAAAACGCAAGACGTTTTTCTCTGGAAATTATGGCACCCACCCAGGGCTGTGGGGAGACTCCTTTGCAGTTGCTGTCCTGCTCAGCCCCCCCCCCCCCTTGGCAAGCCTTCCGAGGGACAGACGCTCATGGCTACCGAAGTGCCACAGCTATGCGGGGCTGCATCTCTGCTGCTTTTCTCTTGGCAGGTGCGGACGGCGGACATGGGGGGCTACGCCACCTCCAATGACTTCACCCAAGCCGTGATTGCAGCTCTGGTGGACTGACGGAGCTCCGCTGGGGTGGCAGTCCCAGGCTGCTTGGCTTCTCTTATTTATTTGTTCCTAATTTATTGTAACTGTTCACGCTTGCCCAGGTGCCTGTAATAAAAGGAGTCCTCGGCTCTGCTATGAGATGGTCAGTGTGGCTGGGAGAAATAATGCCGGCTTTCCACCAGGTGTTTCTGCCTGGGGCTCACTGGAACCCGGCTGACCGCACATCTCGAGACGGGGTGACTGCTGGGGGTCAGGTAGCTGGGGGTGGGGGGAGAGAGGGAGAAGAGACCTTGCCCGGGTCAGCCGCTCTCTCTAATCAATGGAGCAGCACTTCTGGTTCTTTTGGATGAGCCAAAAGGCACCAGCTCAGCACCCACCCACCCTTTTAAGCCTGTCTGGAGCTTTGTTAGGGCAAGCTGATCCCCCTGGTGCCCCCCCCCCTCCAAAGAGGCTGAACACGAGGGAGGGGCTGCTGTATAAAAAAGTAGCGCATTTTATTATGCCAAGTGAGTTAAAGACTGTCTGGGTTTATAGTGGGGGCTTGGGCCCCCCCTCCCATCCCTGCAATGGAGCAATATGGGGACCCTTTGGGCGGACTCCGCTTGACCTGCTGCTGCTCCTCTCCTCCCCCTGCTGGAAGCCCAGAGCATCCCCTCTGCCTTTGGTGGAAAAAGCAAGGCCGTCCATGCTGCCTCGTCTCGTCCCCCTTGGAGCAAGGGGGCTTCTCATGCCGGGTCTGCCCACTGGGCCTCCTGCCGTCTTCACTGCCTGAAAGTTCTGGGTTGTGGGGAAATACCTCCCCGCCCCCCAAGCTATGCTGGAAGAAGCGAAATGGGACGGACTTCAAATCGGCTGGACTCCCCCACACTAGTCCTCCTCCTCCTCCTCTTCCGCCCTGGCCGCCTCCTTCTTCTTCTTCTTCTTCTTCCCCTTCCCCTGGAGGGCTGCCGGGGGCTCCTCTGCCGCCACGGGAGTCTGCCGGTGCTTCTTCCTCTTGGGCAAAGGTGCTTCTTCATCTGTGCGGCCGTTGTTGGCCGGCTCTGGCTCCACCTCTTGGGGCTTCCTTCTCTTGCGCTTGGCCTTCACCTCGTTCTCCTGTGGAAAAGGAACAGGCCTCGGTGCAACCATCCCCACCACAACACAACACAACCACACACACAGGAGGAGGGGCCTCTCCTGGGCTAGTGGCCCCCAACCAGAGCCCACCTGTTCTTCGGGAGTCTCCGGGTGCGAGGAGTTCTGCGTCTCTGTGGCTTCTGCAGCTGCTGCCAGGCGCTTCTTCTCCTGCCTCAGTTTCTTCCTCTGCTTCTTCTCCAGCTTCCTCTTGATTTCAGCTGCTACTTCCGAAGCCTGTGGAGGAGAGGATGGTCACCGGGGAAGGGGCTCGGCTGCCACCCTCACACACACCCCTTTGCCAGGCAGGCTCTGGGTGTCCGAAGGGCGCTTTTTGGATCAGGCTCATTAAATCAGCTTTGGCCTCCACGGACAGATTGGTGGGTCAGGCTGAGGGTTTTCATCACTCCCAACAGCGCCCCCTCCCCTCCCCCACCGCCCCCCGCCCCGCCCCGCCCCGGCCCCCACCTCCTCCACAGCCTCCTTCATGACTTCCAGGTTCTTGCGAGGGACCTCCCCGGTTTCATAGAAGGCCAGCCGCTCCTCCACCTGTTCTCGCAGCTTGTCTCCAAAGACAGAGGTTGGGACTTCTGGAAAGGAAGAGAGACCGGCTGAGCTGGAGCCGACAATGGCATCGTGGCCGCCAGTGGAAGTCCATCCCCCCCCCTTTCCTCCCTCCCACAGCTGGCTTTGCTCAGATATTTTGATGTCAACATTCACTGCGTGTGAAATGCTGCTGACGAAAAATGCAACCATCACAGCAAAGGCAAAAAGCCCCTTGGTGGGTTGCACCCGTGCTTGGTCCCCTCCCCTCTCTAGCAAAGGAGAGATGGGGAGGGGGGCTGTGGAAGCTTCTGCAGCCCACCTGAGAAGCAGTCGATGCGAGATGCGATGGTGCACTTGTTGGCCAGGTACCTAGAGATACGCCCCTTGTTCTTGGCCGCCGCTCGCCCGATGAAAGTGGAGTGAAATATCAGGCCGTACTTAGGAGTGTTTCCCCGGGTCTTCAGGGCCCTGCAGGGCAGGAGACAACCATGCAGCCTGGTCACCGGGCTGGCCATCCCCGCGGGAGGAGGGAGGAAGCCTGGCTGTGGGCCAGGAGGGGCATGGCCCGTTAAGCTCAACCGCCTGGCGGAGGGCGCTGCATACAGCCCTCCAGCCTGCCCAGAGGATTACCTGAAGAGGGCCTTCTCTGCCCCCAAGATCTGAACTGTGGAGGCTGGGTACTTGGCCAGATTGGTCAAGCTGCCTGCGTGGGAGATGAGACGAGCCCCCACCTGTGCAGAGAAAACAGACCGGTTTATATTTCTTTAGTGCAATTTCTGCAGCTGCCTGTCTTGCCCTAGTAAATGTAAGTGGCTGGCCACAAAGAATTAAACGCTGATCAAAACGATATGAGAAAACTTATGAGCACAGGCAGAGTGCCAGTCAAGAAGAAACTCCCAGCCACTGTTTTCCCCCCCCACCCCAACACACAAAACCTTCTGTGTCCTAACCCCCAAATTAATCCCCTCTCCTGTCCAGCCTGCCTGCTGGTCTTCATCCAACCCCCAGGAGCAGCCAAGAAGGCTGGCCAAGCACTGCCTCAGCCCTTTCCCTGGCCCAGATCAGTATTTGTAGGTTTCAGCACTGAGATTCAGTGGATTGACAGATTCAAATGCACATCATGTCTGCGGCCAGAGACCCCTCTCCACACAAAAACTGCCCCATTCAATGTTACTGGCAGCCCAAAGGCCCCCAAACCACTCACCACTTCTCCAATTAAGGCCGAGAGGCTGGGAGCCACCTGATTCATTTTGGAGCGGAGGTACTCCTGCAAACCTTTGCGATACTCAGAGAGGGAGATGACCCGGCTGGAGAAGCTCTCGATGTTGATGAGGTCAATGGGAGAGATGTCCATTCCTATAGGGAACCAGAATTGGGGAGGGGGATAAGGACCCTGACCGAGGGCAAGCAACTCTCTTGTGCGCTTTTGGCTGGGATGCAGCATACGGCCTGCAAAGGACCCAGGACTGTGATTAAAATATTAGAGTGAAGTTGGAAACGGCCCTGGGGAACTCTAGCTCTTTGTCGGGGGTGTCCCTTTGTGTGTGTGGGTTCAAATAGGCTGGCAACTGAGCCCTCTCGCCTATGTTTCTCCTTTGTAGGACAAACTGCCTGCTTTCCTACAGATGCAGCAAAAAGCAGAGCCTGTAAAATCCATACCACCATGTGATGACCAACCACACCACAGGGGGCATGTAAATTACTGGCCAGGTTTATTCTTAAATGGCCTCGCTAACAAACCTGTGAAATGCCGCCTCCAGCCTTCCTCCCCCCCCCCCCACGTGGCACACTGACCCATAGAAGAGCGGGAGGCGTCCAGAATGGCTTGAGCCTTGGCGCTGTCCATGACAATTTCCTCCAAAGCCTCCAGGCTCTCCTCACTCAGTTCCTTGCGATTCCCGATGAGCTTGGCCAAGCGGCAGTAGGTGTAGTTGTCACCTACGATCTTGATCAGCTCCGGGAAGTGGTAGCCATACCACTCTCTGTGCCACAGAGACAAGCGTGTGACCCAAAAGGGAACCACGCCTCTCCTCCCCCATTGCGCAAGGGAAGCCTGTGCCCGCACAAACCAAACAGCTCGGGCACGGGACGGCCCAGCTGGGGTGCACGGAGGGCCCTTTGCTGTGCCTCCCCTTTCTATACAGCCAGCGGTGGTGGCCCTGCTGCCTGTGGTAAGCTGAGGGAGACAGGAAGGCGGCTTCTCCCCACCGCCACCCCCGGTGCCCAGAGGGGGCAGGAGCAAGTCCAGCCAGACCCCTCCCCTCCCCCAAGGGAGGGAGGGCGGCTGGCTCACCTGACCCGCATGGAGAAGGTGTTGATGTCCTTGTCCAGCTGGTCCAGGAGGCTGATGGACTGGATGATCATGTTGTCCACCCGGTTGACGTTGAACTTCACCTTGGCCCGGGAGTAGCTGTGTCCGAGCCCCAGCTGGGCCTTGGAGGCGGCCTGGGCGGTCAGGCCCTTGATCAGGCTGTGGAAGTGCAGGCGGATCCCTATGGGGGCAGAGAGGGGCGTCAGTCAGGGCCCCGGCCACGCGGTCACACACACACACACACCCCGAGACCCCCGCCCATTCCGCCCCTCGCTCTCTCACCCCGCGAGAGCTCGGCCACCAGGCCGCCCGCCTGGCACGGGAAGCCCAGCTCCTCCTGGATGGCGGCGCCGATCTTGGGGTCCCCCACGCCCAGCAGGACCTTCTTCCTCTTGGCCGGCAGGTTCGTCTCCAGCAGCAGCCGCAGGTCCTCGTGCAGCAGCCCTGTCCGGGGGGGGGGAGGGGATGGCCGGAGCCGGTCAGCAAGGAAGCCTCCCTCCCCTCCCCCCCCTCCCTTCCCCCCCGCCCCTTCCCTCCCTCCCCTCCCCCCCCCTCCCCTCCCCCCCCTCACCCTCCGAGACGGCGTTCATGTTCTCCAGCGCGGCCTGGGCGGAGCGGAAGGGCGCGAAGGCCTGGAGGCGCACCAGGCCCAGGAAGCGGCCCAGGCTCAGCGCGCTCTCCTCCACCTGCGGCTGCAGCAGCGACACCTCCTCCGTCGGACGCACCGCCAGCAGCGCGTAGCCCGCCGCGTGCTCGAACAGCACGTGCAGCTGAACCTGCGCCGGACAGACGGACACGCGCACCGGGAAGGGGGGGGGAGTCAGGCCATTGGAGGGAGAGAGAGAGCCCCCCCCTCTGCACCGCCGCCGCCCCCCCCGCTCCCCCCCCCCGCTCCCCCTCCCGCTCCCCCTCCCGCTCCCGCTCACCATGGCGGCTCCCGAGGAAAAGGCCGCACGCGCCCGTCCCACGCAGCCGGAAGCGCTCCCTCCCCGCGGCCCGCCCTTTCCGCCCCCTGCTGGGCCAGCCCAGTCAAGGGGCGGAGACAAGGACGCCCCGCCCCCTCGACGGCCAATGGGCGCTGGCCTGCACCGCGCGCTGGGAGGGACTCGGCCCCTGCCGGGAAACCCCGTGCCTGGGGATGCCCGCCTCCTCGCGGCCTGTGTGTGTGTGGGGGGGGGGGGCGGGGGTCCGCCTTGGGGGCGGAGCCTCTCAGGCCGGGGATCCTAGGGCTTGTAGTCCCCCTGGGGGCGGCGGCGCAGTCTCGGGCCGCCCGGCCAGGCCAGGCCGGGGGGGGGGGGGCGCGGAGTTGGGGGTCTCCGCCTGAGACGTGGCGCCTTCACATCCACCCCGGTTGTGGGAGCAGCTGCTGCTGGGCTTAACAGAACAACGGGGTTGGAAGGGTTCCTGGAGGTCTTCTAGTCCAACCCCGGCTCAGGCAGGAGAGCCTATAGCATTGTGGGACATTGGCTGGCCGGTCTCTTCTTGAAAGCATCCAGCCAAGGAGAGCCGCAAGTCCCGGAGCCTCAGCTCTTGGATGAGAAGCAAAAGATCTTAGAAAAAGATAACAGAGCTGGGGAACAAAAATCTTAAAATGACATAATCAGTTACACATAAAGAAAATCAATACAAAATGTGGTATCGATGGTATCTAGCTCCTACGAGATTGGCTAAAATGTATTCTGATATGAATCCCAACTGTTGGAAATGTAAGAAAGCTCATGGTACCTTCTTTCATATGCCCCAAAATTAAAAACTACTGGAATAATATAAGAAACTGGATACAAGAAATTACAAGCATCCATTTAGAATTAAAAGCAGATGTATTTCTTTTAGGAATTATGAAGGGGAAATATATAAAAGAATTAAAAATTAAAATACTTAATAGTGCACATAACGACAGCATCGAGAATAGCACTCGCCCAGTATTGGAAAAATGAATCAGTGCCGAAAGAGACCGTAATAATTCAAAAGATTTTTGACTGTGCTGAGATGGAAACTCACTCTGGACTTAAATGGAAAGGAAGACTCTGAATATTACAAAATCTGGGAGCGTTGATATCATTGGATTAGTAATCGAACTAAGTAATTAAATAACTAAAGAGTAGGAATAACTAGGAGCTTTATAACAGGTATTCATACTTGAACAAGAACTAATATGTAAGTACTGCACTACGTTTGGAAAAAAAAGGGACTATACACAAAATGTTTTTTCAAATTTTGTTCTTTTTTTAATGTATGTATGTAATTGTATTGAACGTTTTTAAACTATGTTTAATAAAGACTATTTTTAAAATTAGAAAAGAAAAAGAAAAACCAAGAAATCTGGGTGGTCAGCGGCTGGGCCAATAGGCAGGAAGCAGATCCAGGGCTCAAACCCCACAGCCGGCAGAGCGGGATGGAGCTGCCCCCAAAGGCCAGCAGATCAGGGGGAGGCCCCGATTGGAGCCCTGTGCTCCTCCTCCCTCCCCCCCCCCATTCTTGGCCCTGCTCTTCATGGAGGGCTTGCCTGCTCCACGTGTGAGCTGTCAGGGTGAAGATGGAAGAGGACCCTGGGCCCGCTCTGCTCTTCCAGATGAAGCTACTGCCTGGATCTTTTCTGGAGATGAAAAAATGTCTGATGAAGATCAGATGCTTTTGGGATAATAAGGAGACCCCAACCACTTTCCAAAAGGGAGATCCTGGAAGTGTCTCGTAGTGTAAGCAATGCAGAAAAGCCCGCGGAAAAGCCAGTTGGCCCTTGGGACCCTGGTGCCGGAATCGGGCAAAGGGAAATGAGTTGGGTGGGTCTGGGGGGTACAGGACCTACAGCTCCATTTGGGCCCCAGGAAGGTCTGCCCGTCCCTGCTCTGCCCTCTGTCCCAGGAATGAGGGGCCCCCTCCCCTCCCCTCCCCTCCCCGGCAGATGGCACCCTAGAAGCCACCCTAAAGCAGTTTAAGGTCAGTTCAACGCAACCCCCCACCCCTTCCCCAAACCAGTGGTTGTGTGTCCCCCCACCCTCAGCAAAGCCATAGACCAGGCTAGGCCAGCCTTTGCCCAGGTAATTGCAGCTGTGTGCTTTCGGGTGCACTAAGACGCTCTTCTGAATGTGGGGGAGCCAGACAGAGGTAAAAGCCTGCAGGCTGCAGTCCCAGCAGGCGTGGAGAGCAGCGGCCCCTTCCCAAAACTGCTTCCCATGATGGCCCAGCTGTGGCCGGGAGGAGGGAGAGCATCCAAGGGAGAGCGAGAGAGGCCACGGCCTCCGCAGTCCAGCGCCTGAATGAAGCCCCGGCTCAGGTTGGGTTCCAGAGAGCTTTATTGATTTATCTCCAGTCCTCCAAGGAAGTCAACATGCAAGAAAGGATCTCTTTTGTAGTGCTTGTAGATCCCTGGGTGCTTCCCCCCCC
>JAEANM010018414.1:0-12647 GCA_017656035.1 Myanophis thanlyinensis | reverse complement strand
TCTCTCTGTCTCTCATCTCTGTCTCTCATTTCTGTTTGTTTCTCTCTCTAATCTCTGTCTGCCTGTCTCTCTCTCTTCCCTGTCTCTTTCTCTCTGTATCTGTCTTTCTCATCTCTCCCTCTCTCCTCTCTCATCTCTATCTCTTTCATTCTCATCTCTCTCTCACACACACACACACACACATTCTGATTCTCCGCTCTCTGGGTCTCATAGGCACTTCTTCTAGCCTTTATTTGTGCTGGACGCACCTTGGTCACTCAGGGAGACACATGACCTGCTCCAACAGCAGCAGTAGATAGAAACAGCCGGGTTGAGCCAGATTCTCAGGGTGGAGAGGAACCTGCATGTCTCCCTGAGTGACTGCGCAGCACCAAGGGTTGGAAGAAGCGGCCGTGGGACACAGCAAGAGACGAAGCAAACTTCGCTCCTGCACTTTTCACCACCTGCAAAGTTGCCCACCACAAGCTCTAATCACAGGATTAACCCACTGGTCATCCTGAAGAAGCTCCTCCAACCGGATGTGCCGCAGACCACCAAAATTTTCTCACGGACCACCGGTTGGTGACCTCTGGTTTAAAAGACTACTATAATCAGAATTGTATATAATACCTTTGTGCACGTGCACATTTCTGTGTGTCAAAAAGATCAAGAAAGCAAATGTGAATGTACAATCAAAACCCCATCTATTTTTTGCATTAAGCACTCATTTATAAAGTTGAAGCATTGTTGTTCACTTGTCTCTATCTTGATTTGCTGACCTTTTCTATTGGCATGTCTAGTATAACTAAGAAAAACACTTGTTATCATTTAATCTGTGATAACTTCTTTAGTTTATTTGTTGAATGGTTTATCTTAATTTTCTAGTTTCTAAATTGATTCTTGCAATTTCATTAGAAAATAATTTATTTTATGTTTCTTATTTGCTTAACACATATCATTTACAACATTTTCAGAAGCAAGTGACGTATCTTAAAAAAATCAGTTAACTCAAAACTATATTTTAAAACAAACTCACGGATTGTTTGAATAATCTCTTATTCCAATCCATTCTCTGAATAAATTATCATGCAACTCCCAATCTGAATCCCATGCATCTTCTTGCATTGATATACTGTGCTGTACTTTTGATTCAGCTAGGAAAAACAACAACCAATAAATGATTTAACCCATTATGCCTTCAATTACAGCACTTTTAATAGTTAACTATAGAAAGTATTACTTACATTTACTCAGAAAAGGCAAACCTACATAACAATGGTTTCCACACTGTAAACCAGGATCAAAATAAATATTAGCTATCTGAAAAATATAAGCAAGATGGAAACACTCTGAATAACAAGTATCTTGAGATAGTAAATATAAAATGTTTTAGTGTACTCTCAATACTGGTAGAATGCTACTTGAAACTATAAGGTAAAACTGAGAAATACTTCCCATTTGTATACCTGAGAATCCTGTTAGTGGTTATATAGATGGAATAGGGGATTTCAAAGATGTGTGAGAGGGTTTGTAATCTACAGATGTCCTGTTTCTACATGATCCCCAATAAATACATTAAAAGTGTATCATCCTTTTAACCAATGCAATAATTTCCTTTTTACTGATTCCAGTAAAAAGACACAAAAAACTCCTATAGACAGAAAACTAAAGGAACAAACAAACAGAAAAAAACCCTTCCCTTTCCCCATCTCCCTTCATGCCTGTAGCAGACTTGATAAATGATGACAAATCCAAAGATAACTCTGTTCATATATTCAAATGCTCAAACCTTTGATTTTTTCCCTGGTTCTAGATCTTCCTTGTTACTTCGTATTCTCTTGTAATAAAACCGAACATCTTCTGATAATGATCGGATCTGCTGTATTTTTACCTTCTGTGAGAAAGAATTCATAAGACTCAAACTCTGATGAACTGCCTTGCCCTAGAAGAAGAAATATGTTTTCCTTTTAATGCTTTTGTGCCCAGGGTGATAACATTCTGACACATTTATTAAAGCAGACAAAATATTTAAATTGTTTGAAGTGTTCAGAGACTACTATAAAAACATTATCTATAACATTTCATTTAGGCTGTTTTAAGCCACACCAGTTGACTCATTTTCTATATAGTTTAAATGATCACAAGTTAAGAAATGCTTTCATGCAAATGTTTCAAAGTCTGCCAATTTATTAAAGTGTTTAGGATTGAACTGTTTAGTCAGAAGATAATGAACTGTAAAAGTAGATAAACACTCAGAAAATTTTTCAGTATTACAGATAAGCTATTCTAATTACCCTAATTTATTGTGATGCACTCAACCTAACATTTATGAACATAAAAACACATGAAGAAATTAGGGTTGCAAAATCATAATTATTTATGAAAATGGTTGTAGAAACAGAAACCAAATATTTGTTCAGATATTTATATAAGGAATTATTCATAACCGGGCATACTGAGACTGTAGAAGTTGCGGCTCACCAACATTAAGAAGGCCACATATTCATTACGAAGTCATAGAATTACTATATACAACATGATAATTATATGACTACTGTATTTCTTTTTATCTTTTTGTCAATAAACTAAAAGATAACAAGTAAATAGGATAAAAAGAATGACAACAACTGTGGCTTTAGTCACACAGTACTAACTTGTCTGTTTTATATAAGATATTCATCTAAGTTTAGGTATATACTTCGTTGCTATATGTATAAAATGAGTGAACTTCCAGAGTGCCTACATGCAAAAAATAAATAAATAAATAAGACATCATTTGTGGAACAAATTGTTATCTCTTTTCTGTATACCTCTCCAAATATGTTCTGGAAGCTCAGAAATCTTCCAGAAAAGATTTGGAGATGTGCAAGAAGTTAAATAAGGCAAGTCTACTGATATAAAATTATTCTCTCTTTTCTCCATTTTACAAATTACTCTACATTGGAACTTTGACAATGTCATTAAAAAAATTCCACAGTAATAGAGTAAAAATAATGATGTGTCATACATAAGATGGGAGGTTCCCTTTGTGTGTGTGTTATGTGTGTTTGCTATTGAACATTATACTCATATCACAAATTACAGTTTATAAATGCTACTCACACAAAAATTAAAGTTAAACTTGCAGAACATAAGCATTTATATTTTTGAATGAGCAGTAGCATGGGAATTACTTGCATTTATTCTTAAAGAACATAAAAAGAAATTGCCTTGAATCAAAAATAAGGCCAAAAAAGTGTTTTAACAATAGTTGCTTATTAAGTCAGAAATGTAATTGAAACACTTAATATTAGCTTCTTAGAGATTAGATAGATTCAGTTACTCAGCCTACTTTAATAATTATGAATGAGCAAGTTTAGGAGAGCACTCCAAGTTTGCTAAAAAATTAGCACAATCCAGTATCTCTCATAGTGAAAGCATTCAATGAATCCCTGCAGTATCAGCATACCATTTATTTAGCAAAACTTTCCTCAAACCCATCATGAGAGCCAAAAACCAAGAAGAATCTTTTGAAAGTTCCAAATAAAAGCTTACTGGAAAGGAAGGTGGAAGCAGAATGTGTTTTGGAGAGCAAATCAAGGAGCCTACAGCAATGATTGCCTTCACAGGAATTGTTAGAATCTATAGAAAGGGAGGAAGCAATATAAATGCAATAATCTTAATATTAATTTTTGTATCAACACATTTCTACCAATATTTTATGCACTCTGAAAATCTATTTTATAAAACATACATATGCTTATGTTTACTTAAAAAAAGTTGAATATCCACCATTATTTTCAAAAATCCACAACTCCAGAATTGAAAATCAGAAATAAAAGAAATTCATGATGCCTTCCTGTATCAGATTTATGATTAAGAAACTAGTGCTTCTTAAAGAAATAAAACTGCCCCGTGCTTTGATTTTTTTGATCTGGGTCATTTTTATGTTATAGCAATTTAGCATTTTTCTTGAGTACTTGAATAAAGTTACAGGAATATCAAATTAATGTAACTTACTTTCAGAAAACAAACTTATAAAAAGAAGTAAAATTTCTGGTTTTGACATGCAAAAAATTGTCATACAAGTAGTTCTCAACTTACAACCACAATTGGAACCATAATGTTGGCTGCTGAGCAATGTAATTGTTAGTAAGATGCCCATATAATTGCTTCACTCAACAACTGCAATTCTGGTGCTCCCAGTTACAGTCATTAAATGATCTCCTGGAAGGTTAAGTGGAACTCAAATTCTCGCCACAGGCAGCCCTTTCATTCTCAAATGTTCCTGCAGCCCACCAAAGGATTTCATCTCATTTCTGTGCAAATTGCATACAGAATGCACAGCATATAGAACTGAAATCCTCAAGATTTCTTTTCTTTTCCTGCAGCCTACTGAATAATTTCAGCTCCCCTGTAACCTTCCTTGCTGGTTTCCCCATTGGAAGCTGGCAGAAAAGATTGCAAATGCTCATCACATGATCATGGGGAACTTGGCAACCAGTTGTAAATGTGAACTGATTGTCAAGCACCCAAAATGCACTCAAGTAACAGTGGTGACGGTGGGGGAATGTTTATGGGGCTGTGAAGCACTCTTTTTGAGGCTATTGTAACTTTGAACAGTGGTTAAAGGACCATTCATGAGTTGTGGGTTACCTGTAAATGAATAATTAAGGATTATAACAAATAATGAATATATGGACAAGCAAAAAAAGATCAGTAGTTGCAAATCAAAATAGCTACCTGCAAGTGCATAGGTTTTTCCATTTTAAATTTGTTTAGTTTAGTTTCTATTTTCATACATAATACTTTCAGGATCAATATAATTTATATAAAATAATTTATAATTTAGAAGTACCTCATAATCTGTTGTGATTTGAATAGCTCCATCATGAATCCCTTCAAGTTCTTTCGGTAATAATCTTACTCTGAATACAGTGTATGAACCAGGCATCAATGTTACCTGAAAAATAAAAGTAATTATGTACTCCAACTTAGTCTCTTATTTCCCCTCCTGCCAAAAAATTAAGTCACTTTTGTATGTTGAAAGAATAAGAACTATGCTTTATTGTTTTAAGTGTAAATTGCTCATCAATGTTATTTGTACCAGACAGTATATTTTAGAACAACTGTATTCAGCTCAAATGATCTTGAAGGCTGCATGAAGATTTATTATTACCCCAAAGAATACAGCACTGAAATCTGATAAGCTCTGAATTCTTCTAATTAAAACAAATGATGCAAAGAAGTGTACAATTCCTCCTATTTCTTTCTGAAGTTTTCTGGCAACAAGGCATTTCTTAATACCACAGTAGCACCAATATTAACTGAGGTCTATAAATCAGTGCAATGCCGGCATGACTGCTTATTCTTTTTGAGAATGACTGAACATCCACATAGTGAACCTAAATGGCCTGATGGATGCACAGGATTGGCAGATCCTATTACTGCTTCTCTTATGTGGAGTTTCTGACCTAAGGTACCAGAAAAAGTCTTTGACCAGTGCAGGAACGTGACCTGCCTGTCATTACCACAGTTCTCACTGCTATAGCTTTAGGCTGAGAAGTGTGGTTCTGTATCTGGGTGGGTTAAGCTGAGGAGTGACCGCACTTTTACTTTCATATAAAGAAATTCCTGCTCCAAATGACATTTCCCCTTGCTTTAAGTTAGGAAGCGTGGTGATGAACTTGGCATGGACCTAGCAATGGTGTGAAGATGCCTTGATGTAGGGTTAGGAATGCATGTGTCTCTGAGCTTACCTGCAAGGGAACAAAATAGTGCTTCCTACTCTAAAGTCATAGGAAGGTAGAACTTTAGCAGTCGTGATAGAAACTAGCTGCACCTGGTCTGTCTCATAACAAGCTGCAGTTTGAGATCCTTACACGACACATTTTATCATCAGACTAATAAATATTGGAAATGTGCTGCCTTACTGCTTTCTATCATTCTTTTATAGCAGTGATTGACTTAGACTCATAAAATGATCTTGATGCTGGCTGCAGCATATAGTCTCTATTTTAGACACATTCCTGCACTTTTGTTGGGGGCATTATGGAATTGGTTTGCTATTAACTTCTTTCAGGTTACATTTTCATTTCCCTAATCAAGCCAACAGCTCTGGAATCCATAGAAAATCTCCCGTCACAACATTACCAGACAGCCCTGTTTATCTGCCAATATTAGATTGTCAAATTAGGGTATCTTTATTTATATCAGTTTAAAATAAATTTCTATTTTTTTTAACAGATGGGAGAGCCAAGGCTACGAGGAATTACGTACTTCTTATGTTGTAAAAACACATTAAATGTATTGGAACCAATTTTGTTATTTATTAAAAAATGTAAATCATAATACATGTGGTTTTTTTACCTAGAGAATAAATACAGGAGGTAATAAGGAACATCAAGAAATATGTAACTTACCGAAGTTTGATCCAATATATTGGCCTTTTCCAAGTCTGGAAGATTAGCAATTATTGTAGTTCTGTTGCCTTTTTCAGCAGCTAGGAGTTCTATGGTCAAACCATCACCTATAACATTCCAGCTTTTTAGGAAAAGCTTAGAAAAATAGGATAGTATTAGCATAAATAATGAAACTGATAGGAAGGAAGGAAGGAAGGAAGGTTCTTACCTGAATTGGGTTACTGTTAAGCACTGCAAACATAATGGTGCTAGTTTCCATGGCACTTAATATACCAAAGTCAATTATTTGTTCATCGGGTTTTTGGGGCAATATAAAATACTAAAAATGATAACAATATAAATTGTGTTAAAAGAAGGATATCTCATATATGTTAGTATAGTGAATAACAAATCTTCTTGTCCACTCAAACATTATTTATTCACTCGAATATTTAGATATGTATAAATAATCATTGTAATAACATTGTATTTGCCTTTCAACTATCTAGCCTGAGATCACACCTTTACAGAAAAGACAGTATCTGAATTAACTAATGTGCCAAGATGTTTAAATGTAAGTAACTAAACCCTATGCTCTAAAACCATTATGTAGTTTCATTTCTGTCCCACTCATTTTGAATATGCTTATATATACATATTAGTATGAAACTTTTATGCACTGTACAGATAGTCCTTGATTTATAACTGTAATGCAGTCTGCCATTATGGTCATAAGTGGTGACAATCATTAAGTGAGATAGCCTTGCTCAATAATCCCCACCCTGTTCACCCTGATGCTGCCATTAAACAAACACACAGACTGTTAAGCGAGCATGGGGTACCTCATGGGCGGGGAAGGCCCTGGGAGGTCCACCATCCAGCTATGTCCATAAAGGAAGCAGACAAATAGCAAATAGGTTTGCAAACTAAAAAACAGCCCGCGAGGAGGGAAAAACCCATTTAGTTTAGAGCCTAACACTGCATTTCAGTGTCAGAGAAGCATCCAAATAAGCTTCTACGCTTAGCCAATGAAGCTATGCTTATGGGATGGCTTCTGCCTTGATCAGTTAACTGTCAGGAGACTATAAACCTCTCTTAGGTTTTGGGGAAGTCTCCTTTGCCTGCATGACAAGAAAGCTACCCAAAATCTTTCTCTTGCTTAATCCCCTCCCTTCCGCAGAAACCCAGATTTCTTCAATAAAGAAAACAAAAACAAAAAAGCTGATAGGGACAGACTTGTTAATCCCTCCTTGCCCCCCCAAAAGGTGTTGAAACTAAACTCTCTGCCTCTCCATAGCATTTCATTTGCTTTTTACTTAAAATGGAGAGATAGAAGAATGAGATTGAAAACAATTGGTAAATCCACAATGTGGCTGGTAAATCATTGATGGAACACCAAATCAAAATATTACTATTCATATACTTTTTTGAATTATGGAATGGCTTATTTACATAGCAGGTAATAAAATACCTGCAAGTATCATCTGATTCTCTTCAGAAACAACATCCTTTTTTAAGAAATAGAATTTAAAAATGATTAAAGCACCACTTTCTATGAAACTATAGTTGTCTTGCAAAAGGATGCTCAATGATGCCTGCATATTTTCAATCTCTCCTTTCCATATGGCCAATTAATCAAAGTTTTTATTTTCCATCCCAAATTTGCATTTTGCATGAGACGTATTTCAAGTATTTACTTGAAAATTAAAAATATTTAAAGCCTAGATCCAAGCACGTCTCTTTCTGTGAGACTGATGAATTTAAAAAAAAGTCTACTCTGCTTGCACATTTACTTGTATTCTGCTAAAAATCTAGCAGTAAAAAAGTTATGTATACCTGTGCTTTTTCTGACAATAGGCAATGGAAGAAGGAGTTTCTTTTTAGATTTAGATCCCTCCTGAATTTGGCAACTTCTGATTTCATCAGGCTATTTTCCAAAGCACCAAATTAGGGCAGAAGTGAATTCTGCAGCTAGTGCACATCCTTTAATTTGGATTTAAGTAAATGGAAAGACTAAATTTTAAAGTTTCATTTTGGGTTCAGATAAAATACTTCACTACATATAAAATTGCAATGAAACACTGTAATTTTCAAAACAAAGGAAGAAAAATAAGTCAAAGAATGTAGTACTCACATCTAAAAACCCAGTATATGCTCTCACAGGTAGATGAAATTTAGAGGCATTGGTAATGAGCAGAATATTGTTATCAATGTGGAAAGATGATAAAGAAGCCATAAAATAAAGAGTGAAAATATATCTGGATTCATTTGATGGAATTAAAACTGGTTTGCTGAAGTTGTGAACCTAGTTTAATAAATAAAGCAACAGTTAACTTTAAATACAATTTGTGTAACATTGAATAGTTATAAAATAATGCCATATATAGTGGAAGTTACTTTAAATGCTGCTTTGATTTCTTCTGGAAGTATTATATCATGAATGAAGACTGCAAAATTGAATGTGTTCGTTAAAAAGATTGATCTTTCCACAGAGTCTGCTGGACTGTCATGAATATGAAACAATGTTGCTGCATGATCAAATCCCAAATATCTATTTCAAAAAAAGAACATTGGGGGGAGAATAGTAGTTATTACACATTTCTTTCTAACAATAGTGAATTAAATTGTTTTGGAAAGTTTAATACAGCACTTCTGCAAAAAGAGTTTTAAAACCAAACTTATTATCCATTTCCAGATTAATATTCCAATCAAAATATTCTGCCAAAATTAGACATATAAATCATTCAGATAAATGAAGAGTGGACAACTTCTAACTCCAAGGCTATATAGCCGTGATGGTGAACCTATGGCACGCGTGCCACAAGTGGCATGCAGAGTACAAACTTAACTCTAGCTGAGCATGCACATGCGATGGTGCATGCGCGATTGCAGAGACCCAACTGGTCTTCGGGCCTCCGCTGTGCATGCGCGCGATTGCTCATATGTATGTGAGTGCCTGTGCACAGCACACATGCATTACATGTGCAAAAGCTGCATGCATGTACAGATAGTGCAGTTGCACATGCAACGCACGTGGAGGAGCCACACTCAAGTGCAGATGGCACAAACAAAGTGTCTACTTTTCGGCACTTGGTAAGTAAAAGGTTCGCCACCACTGCTACATAGCAATGGCCCCCAACCTTTGTGGCTTGGCGACCCAGTGAGGGGGTGGGGGGAGAAGAGAGAGGAACTGACCCTTCCAACTGGTAGGTTGGTGTGCACCAGCCTATTGCTTGCTCACAAGTTGAGTTGCGTGAGCCGATGTGCCACTCACACAGCTCACTTCCAAACCAGCCATAGCCCAGTACTGGGCGATGGCCCAAGCTTGGCCCCCCTACCATACAGACATAGCCTCTGTTTGAATTTCAATAATATGATACTGATAAATTATTCCATGCTATCCAGTTATCAACTACACTGGATTTAATATAACTCAGCAGAGAAGGATATGCTACTCTTTCCCCAAATCCAGGAAAACAATGGAAAAATCATGATCTTGTTTTGACGCTGTTCTAATAAACTATATCCCGCAATCCTGAAGTCATTTCACATTACTAACAGGAGCTATGGAATTGTTTAACTATCTGCCTATAAAATGTTATGTAAAGTCAAAAATACAAAGCAATTTTCAAAAACACATGCTAATGTAACCTTACCCATCCAATACTTCTGCCTGATATGGAATTTCAAGTTTTGAGTAGGTCTTCTCTTTTGCTTTCACAGTTATTTTTCCAGAAAATTGTGCAGGTTGTTTTGCTTTTGATGCTATATATACACATTTGCATTCACATACACAAATAAAAAGAATCAATGTTACTTTGTTTATTTTAACTATACACAAACACATATCAGAATGGAACTGTTTATTTTGATATTTAAGCATAATAATGTAAGACATTAACTACTAACTAAAAGTGAAGTTTTTTAGTCAAATGGAGATAATGGAGTCTTCAACTTTGAATTGTTCTTCACTTTGAATTGTTGTGTGTACTACTGTATATTGAATCAGATAATACATAGTAAAATTTAAGGATTGGAAGAGACCATGGAGATTATCTATAGTAGTCCAAACTCCAGCCCACTGCCTGAATACATTATATGGCATCTGCTGAAACATTTAACCAGCAAAACAGAACCCTTCTCTCCTGAAATAAACACTTTTATCTATTTTATCTTCCATATGACAATCTTCCAAAAATTTGAAGATAGTTGTCACTCAGCAGCTTTTTCTTTTCCAAGTTTAACATACTTAATTCCTCCCAAAGTTCCTCAAATGTTTTTTTCCTTTTAGACACTTTATCAACTGGTCTTCTATACATGTTCCAATTTGCCAATATCCATTCTACAATGCAGAGCTAGACATTCTATTTGGTCTGACAAATTCAAAGCAGAAAAACAATGACCTCTATTGATCTTGACATTACACTTCTACTGATGCAGCCTAGAATTGCATTTATTCTGTAGCTGTATCACATTGTTGTATAATGTTCAGATATTCAAAAACATACCCAGATACCTTTCACGTGATCTCTCCCATCCTAAGCCTTTGTTTTTTTTTCTATTCAAATGTGGGACTTGTCTGTCCTTGTTGAAAACCATCTTTTTTGTTACTATCAATTTTTTCAGCTTGTGATTATATTCCTGAATTGTGATAGTATTTGCCAATAATCTATCTTCATTTTACAATTCTTCACCTGTTCCATTCATAGATATGTTGAATGGCACAGAATGGAACTCAATGTTACACCTGATCTAAGTTACTGATGAACACTCACTGAATACAATCATTAGCCAGCTTTTTAAGCATTTAATGGTAGCATAGTCTACTCTATGTTTTCCCATCCTCTATATAAGAATTTCATGGGAGGCTCTTCAGAACTTTAGCAAAGTTGAAGTATGCTATGTTTGCTGCAATCTGATGATCAAACATTTTGTAGGATATGCAGTCACAAATCAATTTAGCCTGAATATGTTCACTGAGTCCTCTTTTAAATTAACTACTTTTGCAACTAATTCATACAACCTGCTGAAATCCACATTATTGACTGGAATTAGTTACGTCCCCTAGACAAAGATTTGCTAAAGTATAGCATGTGTTAATTTGATATACTGTACAAACTGACTCTTTGCATATGTATTGAATGCCAAGGTGCATATACAGCATTTCAAATATTCTGAGTGACAGACTATGTACAGTCCTATTTGTATTAATGTATTAAACATTGTATTAAACTAATGACTATTTTGAAACTAAAAGTAAGTAGTAGTACATTTATTTATGTTCATTAAAATATTCTTAGCTTTGAATAAAAATTAAATTTTTAAAAAGTATTTTAAAAATGTATTTTAATATCACTGAATACTATTACCAACATTATCACATACCATCAAAACTAATAGTTGCAACTTTGGTATATTTATTTTCAGAAGCTCGCAATGTAATTGGCTTGAAATGGATTGTGATAGCTTCATTTTGTGGTGTGGGTCTAACACTCTGAAAAAGAAGCAAAATTGTTTTTGCATACTAATAATTCAATCCAAACTATTATTTTTACTTATAATCTCGAATTTTTCATTCAGTATTGAAAATATTGGTTGGAGCATTATGTAAAAAAACAACCCAACAATCCACAGTTCACAGTAACAGCACATGTTAATTTTAATTTCCAAACACTTACCTAACATATTTCATTGTATCTTTTCAACTTTTATTTCTTAAGTTAAAAAACATGATGACTAGAACTGTATACTACCACCAAAATATATTAGAATAACAACAATTCATAATAATTTAGATTATAAAGAAACCCGAAGTCCTTGCATTTTATATTTTTGTAAAAGTAATATTTGGTAGCCTCCTACATTACATTAGAAATTCAACTCTTAGGCACATTGCATGTGATGAAAGAAAATATAGAACTTGCACAATTTTAATTTGTTTTAATCTCCAATATCTGTTTTTATACACAACTGAAATTAAAAATATATGTTACAGCATGCAAAATGACAATAAAACCACCTCATCTTGCCTTTTAAGCACTGTTTTTGAATGTTCAAATTCAAATTTAAATTGTCACATGCACAGTCATACATGGTACAATATTGTACAATATGGAGACCTGGGATGGCGGCGCCAGATGGACACTGGTCATAACATCAGACATTGTGTTTTGTCTCTGTTCCTTCTCCTTCTCTCACTGCTTATGTTCATTTCCCTCTAACTGCTCCTTATCCCTATCCTTATCCCTATCCTTCCTGCAGATTATTCCTCTTGCTTTCCTCCATTTT
>JAEANM010018413.1:0-12647 GCA_017656035.1 Myanophis thanlyinensis | reverse complement strand
TAATGGTCCAAATCTCAGGGGGGAGTTCATTCCACAGGGAGGGCGCAGCCACAGAGAAGGCCCGAACCCTTGGGGCCATCAGGCGACATTGACCTGACGGCAGTATCCCAAGGAGGCCCTCCCTGTGGGAATGCACAGGTCGGTTGGAGGCTGAGGGTGACAACAGGCGGTCCCGTAGATACCCTGGTCCCAAGCCATGGAGCGCTTTAAAGGTGAGGACCAATGATACTGGTCAACTATACTGAGGACTATACTGATACTGGTCAACCATATTTGCCCATGTAGGTGAAGAGGAGCTGGACATTTGCAAATCTGTCAGGTAAGAATTGGGGAAAATCCTGTACCTATTCTAAGGGAATATTCTAAAGATTGCAAAATGGTTATCCATCCCTGCCCTAAGAGGAAGATGATGCTGCCAAAATCAGACATCCCCATAGAGCACCTAAAAATGTAGCTATCGATTAAATGAAATTGCTCAATATTCAGGAATACTGAGAAACATTGAGTACCAGTAATGGAAATATAGAAGTTACTAAATTTGTTCTGGGGCTTTGAAGTGATTGATGGAAGCATGTTTGCTACCTGACTTTGATGCTGAACAGCTGTGGCTCTATTTCTTACAGGGCAATTTCACTGTTTTTAATGCAAAATGGAAAGAGGACCTGCCTTGGAATACAGAATCCAAAATTACAGTTCAACCTAATGCATCTATTAGCAGATAACAAATTGCCATGAGTTTGTTCCTCTCAGGTTCATTTTATGAAAATGGGTCTCTGACTATAGTAGTGTTGAAGGCCTTTAAAATGTCCTTATAGATTGAAAAGTATATTAATCTTTTGATCATTAAGGTTCCAAGAATCCATCTTTCTCATATGCTTACCACATTGAATGTGGGAAAAGAAGCTCTCAGCAATAAGAGTGAATTAGACTCTTATTCAATAAGAATGGGGTTTGTACAGAACACTGTGTTGTTCCAGGAAGGGAAGAGTCGTTTTTCCTACCTGATTCTTTGAAATAGGCAAAGCAATTTTTATATGGATAAAATGGAATTGAAAATGACAGTGTGTTAAAAGTTTTATATGAAAGATAAATTATAATAATAGAAATAGTAAGAGCAAAGTAGATGGACAAAGTAGAGCAAATGAACCATGGTAGGGCAGAAAAGAAAAAGCAAGATCATGCTGTACATCAAATGTGTAATTAAGGCATAAGTGATATGTAATTATAGTGGAAATAAAATAATATAAGTAGAATAAAAATAACAAAAGTGCAACAACAGAATATAGAAACCAAGCTGTATCCCTCCCTCCCTCCATCCATCCATCTATCCATCATCTTAAATCTTAAGATTTTGTCTTTTATCCTTTTGAGTTAATAGGTTTTGAGTCATTATTTCACAGCCTTGAGAGTGGAATGCATCTGCTTATACATGTTCATAAAAGTTCTGTCTGGTATAAACAGTGCTGTATCTGTCTCACCAACTTCAATCCTCATATTGGACATATATCCATGGATTTTTTTTTAAACTTCTCAGTCTAGTCAATAGCCTTGGCATTTCTTACAATCAAATCTTACCAGGTCTAATCCTACTTCACTTTTTCAGGATTGGCCAAGAATGATTGGGGATTGCCAACTGCTGTGTTAACTACATAGTTGCACAATTAATAGAAAGTGCCAAAGATTCTTAAATCATTATTCTGCAAGGTCATACATTTTCAAAAACCATCTGTTGTGATCTACCACCACAGAAGAAGTTTTGCTTTTCAGATTGTGGTCCTAAATCCTTTTAATTGCATTTAATTAAAAGCCAAATCTGAAGTAGAGCATTCAAAACCATCTGTATAGGCATCTTCTTTTATAGGCATTTGCAGCTTTGGCTGCTTTTGTCAAAAATGACAAAAGGAACATTATATTGTCACAGCACAATCTACACACCCATTTTAGATATGTGTGCAATGTCACAGTGCAAATACAAAAGGGATGGGATTTGCATTGTGATTCTGTTCATCAGTCTGACTGGTTTGACACCCCACTCCACCCCGTAAATAACATTGTCATTGTCCCTTTATGCTTCATAAGAACCAGTTCCAAATAAAATCTTATTTTAGTTCTCTTTTTCTTCTATGCCCATGATGCATGTAAGTGAAGAGAACAGAATAAAATTGGGCTGTGTGATAATTTCTTCTTGGTTCCTTATTAGAAGATTTGTTTAGTATGAGTACTAAAGTTTTTTTTTTAAAAACCCTAACTTTAAAAAAAACTGGTGGTGGAGCTATTTACTGCTTAGTAATATTTTAACAGACATTGTAGTTAAGACATCTGGCTAGAAACTTAAAGATTGTGAGTTCTAGTCCCACTTTGGGCATGAAGCCAGCTGAGCCTGTCACTTTTTCTCAGCCCTCAGATGCAGACAATGGCAAACCACTTGTGAAAAACCTTGCCAAGAAAACTGCAGGGACTTGTCCAGGCAGTTTCTGAGAATCAGACATGATTGAAAGGAAGAAAAAAAATAACCTAGGAAACATACTTGAAAAAAGACTCTGCTTAAAAGACATACTAGAATTATTTTTTACTGTGTGTGTGTTAGCAGCAAGGGATAGTCTGTATTGAATTTTCATGTCCCCACACTGTATATTAAAATCTTTACATGCTCTTTCCCTTCTTCAAACACTGATTCCTGTTTGGTAGAAAGTAAAAGTAAAATATAAAAGTAAAACTATAAGCTTTACTCAGATTGCATTGTACAAAATTGCATTATGGAGGTAATCTCTCCATTTGTCAGTAGATGGAGCTATTGTTTTATGGAAACTTCTTGGAGATAAGCGAATAGCCAACTTTGTTCTTTATAATCTATGTTATAATGATCTGATAATCATCTCAGGTTATGATTGTAAAAAAGGGTTGTGTTGGCCTAGCCCACAAGTTCTTTCCTGGGACTAATGGCCTGTTGTATTAAATAAATGACATCTTTAGTGTGCTATGGGCAGGCATTTAAATGATCGTAGGAACAATATTTTGTCATTTTAGTCTGTGAAGATTCTCAGTCATCCAAGTTGTTTCCAAGGTGTTTTTTCAAAAGGCAACTGGACTGTTTTTTCTTTGAGGAAGACATTTCGCTTCTCATCCAAGACACTTCATTGGTTCTGACAGGATGGTGAGGGACATGGAAAGTTGAGTTCTGATCAGATTTTGTAGTGGGTGGGGGGCTTTGGAAGGATCATATTTCTTTGCAGTCATCTGGTTGTTAGCACTCTTCCTAAGAGTTCTTGAGGCCATGATTGCAAATAAATATAGTCCTTCCTACACTCCCCACCTCTGTCAGAATTAATCCTTCCATTACCCCCACCATCCTGAAAGAACCAATGAAGTTTCTTGGATGAGAAGCAAAACAAAGAACAAAAGAACACCACAGTCCAGTTGCCTTTTGAAAAAGCACCTTTGATGTTTTAGTGGTGCCAGAATATTCACACATTCAATAAACTCTTCTTTTGTCCCCACTTTATTCCTTCAAAGCCAAACATCCCAAGAAGTGTTTATAATATTTGTAAGGGAAGTGATGATGGCACTATATAGGCTATGTTTGGCAACATTTTTCAAAAGCGGCTTGCATTTGTTGCCTTTGTAGAGTGGATTGAAGGTGACTGGCCCAAATTCATTCAGCTATCCTTCAGCCCAGTTTTTAAACTAGGATCTTTAAGCACTGTGGCTCTAAATTCAGTTAAATCATAATTCAGACATTTAAAAAGCAGTTTCTAATCATCAGAAAATTAAAGTATCTGGGCTTACTTTCCCCACTTCTGTGAAATTTGAGCTTTGTTTATGTGTCAGAAAAGGATCTAGCAGGTTATTTTAGCTTGATGGAACAAGATTATTATCTCTGCACAGAAAACTCACATGCACCTATATAGTTTTCCTGAGAAATCCATGTCATGTAAAGAGTGGTGGGCTGCAAATTTTTTAACAACTGCTTCTGTGCCCTAATGACTGGCTGGGGGGGGCATGGGTGTGTGTGTGTGTGTGTGTGTGACTGGGGGGGTATGCTGGGTGGTCATGTGACTGGGTGGGCATGGCCAACTCAATGTCACTTACGTTGAGAGCGCTTCACCTCACCCATCGTCTCATGACCATGGGGATGCAGCAATGGCCGTAAGTGTGAAAAATGATCATTAGTCACTTTTTTCAGTGCCACTGTAACTTTGAATGGTCACTAAATGAACTGTTGGAAGTCAAGGATTACCTGTACAAAAATACAAAAATCTCCTTTGCTTGCAAAAAGCTGCCCTAAATATCAGTCATTAGATTAAAAATGAGGAAATACACAATGAAGATCAATGAGTCACAGCTGTCATAGAAACATAAACCATTCTCTCTGAATACCTTCCTTTTCCTCAGCAATATCTGCAACCCGGAGTTACAAATTAAGCAGGGTGCCAGAGCACACTGAAGAATTAAAATAGTTAAAATACAGCCAACTCTTGCTCATAAAGTGAAACCCTTTAGCGGAGAGATCATTTAAGCTTTCCAGAAAGTGGGTGGGCATATTTGGCTTACAAAATGCTAAAGAGTAAAGAGACAAATTAACAAATTAACATCTTGATTGAGGGCTAATCCCATTCTGTCTTTGTTCAGACCTTGCTGCAGGGAATTTTTGCCTAAAATATAGCTATCTACTGTATCTCTTTATCTCTTAAGTGCTGACATCTTCTATGGGCTATTAAGGAAGGTCGGGGCTGCTTTCTCCCTCTAAGAAAACATGTTTCTCCATTTCTCATTCAGGGAAATAAATTCTTCCTTTTTAATATTTCTCAAAATATTTCATTCTTCTAGAAGAGGATTGGGTGCTAACTTTCTACAATTGGTGCCATGTTACTATGCCATATTATCATGAGAGAAAACTAAAATAAATTGGAAGGAGGATCCACTTATTACCAGTGAGTAATCATGTGCCTTGGCCACTCTGAAACAATGCAAGTGACTCCTGTCCCAAAGGCAACTGGACTTTCTGGAAACCAAGCAGAAAAAAAACACCTTTGGGACAACCACAACCTGGATGAATGAAGAATCCTCATACTCAAGAGACTTCTGTGCTCAGTGAACTGACAAAGCACAGTTTCCACCCAGGAGAAGCAATCATTAGATCCATTTGCACCACTTAAAGATACCAGCTGGTCTCACTCACCTCACAAGATATCCTAAGGTAATCATCCAGATTTAAGGAAAAATCACATGCCCCCAGAAAGGTAGTAAAAAGAAAATAAGACAGAATGCCAAAAAAACTGGGGGGAGGGGACTCCAGAGAAGCTCAGCTTGTCAGCTGCCTTCTCAAATTCTCAAATTCCTATAGACAGAAAATCTGAGTGGCTGTTACAATGAAACAAAGTTTAACCCAGAGGCAATTTTTGAAAACACTTAAAGCAGCAGAGGCAGCAATTAATTATCCTAAAGGATTAGGATAACAGAATGTTTGCTTTCTGCTAATTCCTGCAGAATTAGCCCTGTAAAGTGGGAAAAGATTTCTTTCAACAACTGGTTCTCCAAATTGCTCAGAAAATTAACACACAGTTCTAGTCAACCGGTGAGAACTGGTAGCAGACCACCTCTGCATGTAGAAGATGAAACTGCTTTCTGGGAATCAAAATTCTGAAACTCAACATACACGGAACTAGATGTGTCGCTCTGGGCATTCCACTCTGTATATGAAATTTAGCCCACTCCCAACTGGAAACTATCATCTTATACTGTAAACATACATGCTCTGCTTACCTTGTCAAGAAGTATTGAAAATGTTTATTTATTTGCTAGTAAGACATTTTAGAACCTCAAGGAAGATAAGACAGTCCTTCCTCTATTTCAAACTCGCTTCATCACATGATGGCATCACATGACGGCATCACATGACATATTGACTTTTTTCCCTTCATTAAAATAGGTGTGGGAGGGGCAGCATATGTCCCATCTGGCCTGCAGGCCACAAGTTTGACAGCCCTGTTTTATTCAATGCATAAAAAGACTGGCACCTTGGGGCAGGTCATTTTCTTGTATGTCTTTAGCTAATTGCAAATGAAGTCATTCTGCTTAACTAGATAATAATTCTGGCCATTGGGAGGACTAGATACACACAGTTTTGACAACTCTTTGGATATTTGCATATGTATTTAAGCATGTGGGGTGTTGAAGTTATAGTGATTTTATTATAAAATCTTTGCAGTGTTTTGACTTCATGAACTTTGTTAAGAAAGAACTTACTATGGCAAAGCTGAAGTTGCCTTCAAGATTCCAAATATCTATTTTCCATTAAATTACACTGAGAGTCAATCTGTTCTTCAACCTCTTTAGCGACAGGTTACTTTCAAAAGAAGAAATTCAGTCTTTGGCATTTGCTAGTGTCTCCCTGATGAATTCTTTTTGCATGTTCTTTGACATTTACAATGTCATTTTCCAGTCATTTACATTTTTTTTCCAGCAGCTTTTACCATCTGAAGGACTGTAAAATAATATAAATGAATTTTTATATGTGGGCAACTCTGACATTTATGACTTAATCCATATTTAGAATTTAGAAAACTTCTGCCTAGCAGTAATCAAAAAAGTAAAATTAACAACAGTACAACTCTTGTAGATTGAGGTCATTTTGATGGCAGACACTTCAGAATTATTTTAGCCATACATCTTATACGACTCTTGCTATACTGTGTTACTAGATTAAACCATTTTGCATTACTAGTGGTTTTCATTCTGAGGGTTGTCCTTTAAATTTTAGGGAAGTGTGTTTAGAAACAAGAATAGTAGCTAAGTTGGAATCTGAGCTTCAAATTCTTTCTCCATGTTAAAGCTCACAAGTGGTCCTAAGACACTGTAACTCAATCTGACACCATTATTGTATGCTTTGAATAGTAGACGTTAGATATGCCAGTTTAAACTTTTCAGAGGAAAACAAGATAAATAAATCAGAAGAAATCTCTTTGGAAAGATATTATGTTTATTTCTATCATTTTTTAATGTCTAATTATTTAATTTTGGATAGCTAGGTGAAATGATCTTCTACTGTAGATGAGTTATTCATATACATAAAAGAAAACATTTTAGCTCTTAAAATATTTATTTTATATGTTAATTATATAAAATGAACACTTTGGTTTATAAAATATTCAAATGTATCACATGGCTACTGAAAAACATGGAAACTAAGTTTTTGCTGTTGGTAATGTTGACAGGTTGAGAAGGAGGCAACTGTTCTCACCAGCCTTCACACTTCCAGGATTTTTCTCAGGATCATGTGGAGGCCTTCCCACACTAGTGTGATATTTTACCTCATTAATTGAAATTTGAGTGGTTGCCTACTTTATTAAAGTTCTTCTTCTATGCTTTGGACATGGATCCACTGATTAGTCCATTGAAATCTGGTTACCTTGGAAGTGAATTTTTCAATGATTTTTTTCATGCGAAGATCTATCTTTAGAATATCATGCATAAAACAATCGAGTGAGACAACCACAATGTAAACTCAGTGAATGACCTTGTTTTATAAAGAAGGAGTTTCTGTTAGTTCTGTCAGTTAGGTTTCTGCCAGTTTCATCAGGGGCTTGTTAACCTTTCTACAATGCAGCAGTAATAAAATACCGGGCCTTGATTTTTGTTCTCCTATGCGACAAGTTGGCTTTCTCCTCTGTTGGGCAAAAGTACTGCCATCTTGTTAGCATCTGAATAATGCTGATCACAGAAAAAACAAAAATCATTTAGGAAAAAAGAGAATTCTGAGCTAGAAACCTGATATTGTATTCATTCAATTTATTCAATTCATTCCAATAATCCAGAGGCTTCTGCATGATATGTCAAAGGAGAATAAATTGTATTATGCTGTTGTGAAACATGCATGAATGAAAGATATTGCGTTTGTAATTTTTTTTTTAAAAAAGCATCAGATGCTTCAAGGACTCTGCATTAACACCACATGGGATGAACACTTTGTAAAATGAAAGAAATCCCACCCATTCAAGAGTGTGAGCGCTGCCATTATGTACACAGAAAAGAGACAATAAAGGTTATCTTATCATTAACTCCTAAGGTCTGAAAAATGAACATTAATATGATCCAGAAGATCATTCCACCACAATCCAGTGGTGAAATTCAGCCGGATTGCACCACATTGCCCGAACCGGTAGTAGAGATTTGAACTGGCCCTGCCCATCCACCTCTGCCCTTATCCTTCCTTATACGAGCTTGGTTTTTTTCTTACTTACCTTAATCAGCTGTTTGGAACATCTACGGAGCCTTCCTGATGATCCCCGCTGCCTCTGGTACCTCTAAAAGCAGCTTAAAGAGCCACGCTGCAATGCATTTGGCACACATGCGCGCACACCAAACCAGTAGCAAAACTGGTCAGATTCCACCCAACACAATCATTCTGAAAGCCACCTAATATATGTCTGCTGGCAATGCACCCAGCTTCTGGAAGTTATATTTAAAAAAAGTTTGATTCATTCAATAATGGTGACCAACTGAAATATTTCTTTCAAAGTAGTATACACATTCAACTAGAACTAAAATTTCTGAAGGAACAAACCACCTTTATGTATTAATAATTTAGTTGTGAATTCTGATGAGCTGAAATGTATATACTACACAAATTTAACTCCTCTCTTGTTCCCTCATTTAGAACTGTACATTCTATTAGATATTGAAAATGTATGCACTAACTTTACAGTGTATAATTTTTTAAAAATATACTTTTAAGATGATTTTTTAACAGCTCTCTTCTATGATTAAAGGATTATGCAGAAAACTTTACAAAGCAATATATGAATGTATAATGAGAAGTTCTGGCTATGTACTACTTAACAAAAAACCAGTTAAAGTTGTTTTCAGAAATGTTATTTCAGAGCACTTTCATTGGCAAGCAGGCAAACAGATAGAACTATATGCCTAATTGTTAGACTGGTGTGTTCAACTTATTTTTAAGATTATATTTATTATTATGGTTTGTGGATATTATAATAGTATGTGAGAATGACTTTTTATATTTTATAGCATGTTCTTTTCATTGTGAATCACAGAAATTTAAAAAGCTATTATTTAGAGTTAGTTGTTGAATAGTTCTAGAACTGATATAACTGAAATACAAAAAATACAAAATAATATAATAAAAATACAACACATCCAACTTTTTAAGAACCCATGCTTGCTAATGGGTTAACCATGACAATAGCAGCAAGAGATGGCAGAAAAATTTGTTTGAACCAAACTTTATAGTGGAGTTGCACCATTCAGAATTTTCTGATATGGTTTCTCATGTATGTACGGTAAAATACGTATATTTAAGAAAACTTTCCAATAGTGAGAAATATGCTGAAGATAAGGGCATGGGTGACTCTCCCAGCTTCATTTTCATTTCCCATTCTAAGTTTAGTGGCTTTTTTTGCATCTCTAATTTTTTTTGAAGCCCATATAAAAATATGTAGTTGGTTGGTACGCACTGTTTCTCACGAATTTTCCATATAGCTTGCTTAACATAGTATTTTTGTACATAATTACAAATATGCATAATTACCTTTATATTCATTTTGTAGCTGCCACCCACATCTTTTATGGCTTTGTGGATGCTCCATCACTCACTGCCATGGGTGCATCCTTGTGATAGAAAACAAACAAACATACAGCTTCATCTGAAATCAGTGACAGTTACCATGGAAACTAGAAAGCAAAGGTAAAGACAGCAAATAAGTAGACAATTCCAGCGGGCTCTGCACCCTTTAACAGTATTTAAAAAGACATGGAATTCAAGGAATAGTAGTAGTCTACTCTTTAATATTTATAGTTTTCTTTAGTTATTTGTTAGTTTCATTTATTATTAATCCAATATAAACATATGAAATTAGGTGCAAATCAATAATCCTTTTAGCTCAGAGTGATTTGCTATGAGATGTAAAACTTTCAAGCATATACCTTAGTTGCAGGTATAGACAGAGGCAAGGAAGGGGGGTGAATTAGGTGTAAAAATCTGCAAGAATCTATGATATAGTGTTAGAAGCCCACAGCTTCCATACATATGTGGGTGCACACATCCCAACAGGGTGGGGCTTTGTCTGTGATGTTGGTAACTGCCATCTTGCAAATATTAATCTCCCCAAAGATGCCCCTGAGAACTGGGTTGGCCTGACTGTATTGGCTACCAATGACAGTGGGAAAGAAACTAAGAGTAGCAAAAAAAACAAAAAATCTACTGGTGTAATGTTGCATCACCAAAGAAACCTCTCAGTGTTGGCTTTTTTTCTGCTTTTCTCTTTCTTCCCAAAATGCTGCTTCCAGAATAGCAGGATTTCATTACTACCCATTTCATTTCAAATTATTTGAAGCCTGCATCAGTGATGGAATCCAACTGGGTTTGCTACCAGTTTGTGTGCGCTGCCCCACAGCTTCTAAAAAACATGTTTTTGCTTACCAGAGGTAGCCAGGGTGATTAGGAAGGCTGTGGAGGAGTGCTAAACAGCTGTTCCAGCTGATTCAGGTGAGTAAAAAAGAAAGAAAAGAAGGGGATATAGGACAGGAAAGGGCAGGGGTGGGTAGGCAGGGCCAAACTTTGTTGCCGCTACTGGTTTGGTAGAACCAGTGCAACCAGGCTGATTTGCACCACTGGCCTGCATGCATCAAACTGGACACAAATTACCCAAACTGATTCATGGAATACTTCATGCACTGAATGCTGTGTACACACTTGAAAACTCAATAATTGGTTAAGGCACCAGACTAGAAAACAAGAGACCGTAAGTTCAACTCCCACCTTACCCATTGTGGGAAAGGAAAGATTAGTTGCTCTTTTGTAAGGAAGTATATAACAAAAGGTTGACTGAGAATTTTGATTTGAGGCTCCAGTAACAAAACTATGGGAAAGCCACAAACAACAACAATAAATGAGTATGTTAATGTGACCAAAGTGCTAAAGGAAGCATTCCCAGCTCAAATGAATTATAATAACAAAAAGATGTCCCAGGAAATGTTCCTCAATAAAGTTGTAAAAGCAATCATACTAACTAATCACAGGATGTAATTGGATATAAATAAACAAAATGTAAATAATACTGTGTCACTACACAAGATAAAGTAAGCTGAGCCAAGGAGGGGCTTGAGGAGGGGTCCATCCTGTTGAAAAATGTATAAAAAGTCTTTCCAAAATTGTGATAGTGTGCTTCACGATCTCAATCCACTTCGGGAGGAGTCATGAGGATCTTGCCTTTGTAATCCAATAAACTTTTCTTTGTTGTACATCAGAGTTGTCTGTTGAATTAGTGAGTATAAAATTATTGGGTATTTTCAAATCTCACACCCATGAAAGCCAGCTGGGTGAACTTGGGTCAATCAGTCTCTTTCAATCCAACTCACCTCACAGGATTGTTGTTGTGGGAAAATAGAAGGAGGAAAGTGTGTTGCTCCCTTGGGTTATTTGTAAAATAATAAAGGAGCAACACAATCAAATAATTTCCTAGAGTTAAAAGCAACATACTGGGTAAAAATGCAAACTCAGTTAAATAATGTGCATTGCAAAATACTGTTACTATTACAAAGTTGAAGCTTTACTCAACTCTAGGAAGACTAAATGGTATAAAAGAAAGGAAATATTCTCTATGAAGACATATACAAGCTGGAAGTACATGTTGATCATAACATTCATTTGGACTCAGTTTGGTGGTTCAGAAACTAGTTTATTTTCATCTGTACTGAATGAGATATTAACTCTTGACTCAGACTTGAGACTAAAGTGTGCTGCTTTTCATAACCCAATATAGGAAATTATAAAAATACTTTTCACAGAATGGTTGTGGAAGAAATGTTTCTGGAACAATATCCTGTAATTTGTTTAAAAAAAGATAGTTATGCTGCCTTTATGGTCCTTTTCTGATTGAGGGAGAATGAGATGTAATTGTAATCTTGGACAAGCCTTCTAGACCTGCAAATTTTTACATCTATAGGATTCTTTATGTAAGAGCAGATTTTTAGAGATCTGTGTTGAAGATTCAACAATTTCTTTTATTGTCTGCTAGACATTATCTATGGCCATTATAGAAGAGCTTCTTGGTAAGAACTGTGGCAAGTTTTTTTTTTTTAAAAGATGCTTTTTATTTAGGTTTGAACTAGTTTCATGATTGTTGGCTTTTTACAAAAAAGTTATCTTGTGTTTAGATCACTGTTTCTCAACCTCAGCAACTTTAAGAGGTGTGAACTTCAACTCCCAGAATTCTCCAGCCAGCATGGGACTTGAAGCTCACACTCCATAAAATTTCTGAGCTTGATAAACATTTCTTTAGATGACTATATAGCCAATGTAAGACTGCCCATCCTTCCCCTTCAACAAAGAATTCCAATTCGAGAGCTTCTGATAATTCCTTATAAGTTTGTCAATGACCCATTTAATTCCTCCTGGCTCCCCTTGTACTCATGCTCTTTAGAGAAAAATAAAAGTAAAAAGTACTTCCAAAGTGCCAAATCCCACCCAAAACTTCAAAGCAGTCCCAATTTACATCTGAAAACAATGACTCAATCTTCCTTGTACTTTGTGGAGACAGAGAAAGTTGTTGAAATCAGGAATGCCTTTGCCTTTTTCTTCCTTTTATTATATTTTATTATATATTTTATTATATTTAATTTTTAAATTT
>JAEANM010018412.1:0-12647 GCA_017656035.1 Myanophis thanlyinensis | reverse complement strand
ATTTAAAATTACAACTAATTTAACAAATTAAATTTAACCCTGAGGTATCAGGCCAGGCCGGCTAGCTGGAAAAGATGAGTTTTCAACGCATGTTGGAAAGCTCGTAAGTCAGTAATGGTCCGAATCTCAGGGGGGAGTTCGTTCCATAAGGAGGGTGCAGCCACAGAGAAGGCTCGAATCCTCGGGGCTGTCAGGCAACATCGGCCCGACGGTGGAACCCCGAGGAGGCCTGCCCTGTGGGAGTGCACCGGTCGGTTGGAGGTTGATGGTGGCAACAGGTGGTCCTGTAAGTACCCAGGTCCCAAGCCATGGAGCACTTTAAAGGTAAGTACCAACACCTTAGACTTATATAATGCTTCGTGGTACTTTACAGCAATCTCTGGGCAGTTACAATGTCAGCATATTGCCCCAACAGTCTGGGTCCTCATTTTACTGACCTTGGAAAGATGGAAGACCTAATCAACCTTGAGTCCTATCAGGATCAAACTCCTGGCAGTAGGCAAAGTTAGCCTGCAATACTGCATTATAAACACTGTGCCACCAGGGCACAAACAAGCTTGGAAGATATAGAATTAGCTCAATGTAGCACTGAAATATTAAAATAGGACAATAATAACCATACACTCTCTAAGTTATATTGAGGATAAAGATATTGGGAATTATTTGATTTATGTTTTAGTTTATTTTATAAAAACCTGCATACATATTCATTTTATTAACATTTAATTACAAAGTGTTTGGAGATAATTTATATTACATGTGATAAAAATGCAATGTGTAATATACAGTAAATGATCTCAAAGCAGTTAGCAATCAAATTTTAAAACAAAGCAAAGTCATGAGAGGTAAATTTTACAGATGCAAGGGAGGATATCTGTTTCCACCATTCACACAGAAAAATAGTTGGTTTTCAAAAGGCATAAAACAATGTAATAGTATATGCCACTGAATATCAGGGGAAGAAATATCATCTCAATATATTTTGTTCTCTGACTTGTAGCTATTTATTTTTGCTGTGCTATTCAGAATCAAATTTTAATGGTTCAGGTATCTTACCCAAACCTTATGTTACCTTAATCAACTTGACATTCAGCTTTGTATTGTTCCTTCTGGTCTATGGGCAACATCTATTCCAAAGGGTCTTAACAGTGGCTTCTGACATGTTCTGTATGTAGGGAATAGGCAACCAATAACTTGGTCTCAAAAACTGTGATTATTGGTTGCCTATTTCCTACATACAGAATGTGGCAGAAGCTGCCACTAGACTTTTAAGACCCTTTGGAATAGGTGTTGCCCATAGACCAGAAGGAACAATATGAAAATGCCTTATGATGCCAAAAGATCCTGTACCCGCAATTGAACAATCCGGGGTGGTTTATTGCATCCCATGCAACAACTGTGGTGCAAAATATGTGGGCCAAACAGGCAAACATCTTGCCACCAGATTACACAAACACGAGTTGGCAGTGAACTGGAAAGATGAACTTTCACTGGTCTATAACCACATCCAACAACAGGGGCATACTTTCTTCGCCAGAAGGCGAAGATATTGGGCCATTCTGATGATAAAACAGCTAGGGAGGTGCTTGAAAGTTGGGCATCCATAGAAACCATTAATCGCTGCACCAATTTGAATCCAATTTACAACATGCTACACACAAGACTGAAAGAAACATGAGATGGAAAGCATCAAGCCTGCACAAAGGCAAACAACTAATCACAACATGCAATATACAGTCAGATAGGCAGCCAATCCACATGCACGATACTAGGCAAGCAGCAAAAAACACCACCAACTGACAAAAAACGAACTTCATTTCATTTGCTCTGATGAAGGGGACGAGTGAGTCACCAAAACATTAGCTTTAATAAATCATGGTCCGTGACAACATTTCATCTCCTTCTTTTACTTATATTATATCTGGACCTCGAATTTTTAATTTTATTTAATTTTTAATATATATGAATATATATGGAAAAAGCAATAACTTTGAAAAAAACTGAATTCCAAAGGAGAACATTGGATGGTGGGTGTAACATGACTGTGCTAACTGTCCAGATATAGGGCTGGATTGCTTTCAATTGATGCATACTAGATGCTCTACTACTGTACAACAATCCTTCCTGCAAAGAATTGCCTCCTATGAGCTGTGGTGGCACAGTGCTTAGAATGCAGTACTGTTCATTATATTTGTTGAGACAGTCCAAAATAGCCTGAAATCTTTCAATGTCTATAAGTTCAGCAATCTCTTGTTTCGTTGTGCTGTCCTTTTTCCAAAATGATTGTTTTGCAAATTTGTAATGCAGTGTCCTGTGAGAGTGAGATCCTTTGTTGTCCTTGTTTTGATTTCTGATGTCAAAGTTGTATCCAGTAATTCTTTTATGAAAGTTTGGCTTGTTTGTCTTTTGGAGAATCCATAGGGATATTGTCTTAAGTCAGGGGTGGGCAACTGTGGCCCTTTTACAACCTGTGGACTTCATTTCCCAGAATTCCTGAGCCAGGATAGCTGGATGAAGAATTCTGGGATTTGAAGTCCACAGCTCATAAAGGGGCCACAGTTGCCCACCCCTGTCTTAAGTGATGATATGTACTGTATTACATTTAGGAAGAAGACTTGAAGATGCCTCTAATTGTAATGGCATGTGAGAATGACCTTGAGGGACAAGGGAGAAGATGCTGCCTAGGAATCAGATAAGAGAGGGAAACCCACCCCCAGTGGTTTAACAGTCAGAAGGACCTTCCCTAATTGATCAAGTGGTTAAAAGAAGCAGCAGGAAGTTTTTGCCTCCAGAATTGCAAGATTTTGTTAACTTAGCCTTACAATAAAGTAGATCCAGTCATACTTCCTCACTGATTTACCTGGGAGGGCTGATACTAATCCTCTGGACCTGTGCTGAGCCTTTGCTGGGCCTTGCTGATGTAGTTATAATGGCAAAGAAGATATAGAGTTGGGGGCAGAGAAAAAAAATGGAATCATCTCTGGTTAAATAACTGAAATACCAGTCCTTCGTTTTCATTTTCTTTTCATTTATAATATTTATTAGAATTCTTTAACCAGTTATGTTAGCAAAAAGGTTCTGATTCTGTTGCATTTTGTGGACAAACTTATGTTAGATGAATATGTTGCAGAAAGGTGAAAGAATAAAATAAACAACAAATCATTTGGATGGCACCCTTTTTTTTTTCAAGAAACATTTCAGAGATCATAGAATTACTTGAACATCTTCTTCCATAGACTTTCAGCAGATGTATTCTTTGGCACTGGTTCAGATACTACATTACCCTTCTTTTTACCTCATACTCTTCTTTAGCTAGAAACTGTCCAGTTCATTGGATTGCTCAGAATTCTTGAGGAGTTAAACAGGATTGTTCTGCCTGTTCATCTTTGCCTTCCCCCCCATATGAAGCAAGAAATGAAAAAATGTAGAATGAGCAGCAGTTGTCATGACAACTTCTGTCATTGTACCTTTAAAAAAACATTTAATGCTTTTCAAATGTTTCCTGCTTGCTCCCTGTTTAGTGATGTAACTTTTTAAAATTAGTACAACTTTCTTTATTGAAGTACATCTAGACTATTAAACATAGTTATAAAATGGCATTGAGGACAATCCATTTATACTTTGTTTTCAGCAGAAAGAATAACAGTCCACTTTGGGATTATTATTACTATAGGTACTATAGAAATGGGTTAATTTTCCATCATTTCATAGTCTAACTATGGTTCATATTTAAAAGTTTCATTTTAGTTCAACTCACCAAAACTAGAAGAGGAAGAAATATTGATTTAACCGACTAATTTTAGCTACATAACATTTGGTTTATTATTATATTCCCCATATTGGTCTGATACAGGTTGTTTAACAATCACTTGAAGCTATGACAGTGCTGAAAAAAAGTTACTTATGACTAGTTCTCAGACTTATGGTCATTGCGGTATCTCCTTTCACATAACTAATTTTTGGGTGCTTGGCAATCAGCATGTATTTATGATGGCAGTATCCTAGGGTCATGTGATTTCTATTTATAACCTTTCCAGCAGTCTTTTGACAAGCAAAGTCAATGGAGAAAGATGAATTCACTTAACTACTATGCAAAAAAAAAGTAATAAAATCAGGCACCTAATAATCACATTGCTTAGAAATAGAAGCCCCAGTCCGAGTTGTGTTTGTAAGTCAAGGACTACCTACATGTATATATGCTTATAATAAACTTTTATGTTCACTTCTGTAAAATTAGGAATCTCTTCAGGTTATTGTTGGATTTATGTGACTTGGGTACAAGTTATTATTTTTTTTTAAAAAGAGCCCTAGAAAAGATTGAGGAATTTGATAAGTTTTATGTTGTCTAGAAGTAACTTTCTAATTATTTTCAGCTCCAAAAGTAAAGTTAAATCTGGAATTTCCAAAAATAGAATTTGATACTTAAATGAAAAAACTGAAGAAACTTCTTGGATGAGAAGTGACACATTTTCAAGGAAAAAATGAAAATCTAGTTGCCTTTTGAAAAGCACTTTTGAGACAACCATGGCCTGGATGATTGAGAATTTTCATAAATGACAGAACATACCGTTGTTTTCTTATCCCAGTTCAAGATGCTGTTTTTTATTTAAAATAGTATTGTCCAGCTTATATTCCAAACCCAGCTTGTTCCATGGCAACTTTCCAAAGAATTTAAGTCAATGCTGAGGCCCTGTTCTGTCTGTCTCTACTTTGGTGAATGGTTACTGACAAGTAGAACCAAATAAATCAATCAGCTCAACTTTCCTCCATGTTCTTTTTTAACATTTCAAGATGACATTTTTCATGTTGTTTGCGTTTAAAATAATATAAATGTAATTCTTAGTCATTTATACTGTCTATAGTTCCAATATACAAAACTTTATTATACTATGTTGGTTATTGCTATGATTGAAGATTAAGCATGCCTGTGGTCTAGTATTGTTGCTCAATACAGTGGTACCTCTACGTACAAAAGACTCTAGTTACAAAAGTTTCGAGTTACAAAGCACGTCTTCAAGAAAATATTGTCTCTACTTACGAAATACGTTTCAAGATACAAAAGGCCATCAGCTTGGGCAAGTACCTGTTCTCGGGCTTCGAGACGGTGTTGGGCATCAGGTGCAATGCGTCTCTACTTACAAAATTTTCAAGTTACAAAACAACTTCCGGAACAAATTAATTTAGTAAGTAGAGGTACCACTGTACTATCAGCTATCTGAACACTATTACCAGATAACTATCGTGGACTGCCTGTCATGCTATAATTCTTGCAGTTAAGTTTGCCCAGACCAGGGCTGTCAAACTCAATTTTACTGAGGGCCACATCAAGGTGTTTGACCTTGGAGGGCTGGGGGCATGGCCAGCTTGATGTCACTAGTGTCAGGGGTGCCTATGGTGGACCAAGTGCTCTTGATGTCACTAGTGTCAGGGGTGCCTATGGTGGACCAAGTGTTCTGAAAATAGGCTCCCAATCTCCATTTTCAGCTGGTACAGCCTCTTGCAACCTTCTACCAGCAAAAATAGAGTTTGGGAGGGCCAAACATAGCCCTCCCAAACTCTGTTTTTTTCTGGCAGAGGGTTGCAGGAGGCCATCCCAGACAAAAATAGAGATTGGCACCCTGTTTTCACTGGCAGAGGCACCATGGGCCAGTCCTTTATTGTTTCCAGGGTGGCCCCATGGGCCAGATATAAGCACCTCACAAGCCAGATCTGGCCCACAGGCTTTGAGTTTGAGACCCCCTGGTCTAGATGTTTCAGTAAAGCATACTGCAAAAAAACTATTCTTGTCTTAATTCTCTTTTGTTTGATCAGTATAGAAGACAGAAAATTAAGTTCAGCCTGCCTTTACCCCACCACAGACTGGAAAAAAGGGAAAAGCTGACAGAAAAGATAAGAATGGTAATTAACAATTAAAATATGCAAATTTGTTGCCCTATTTTAAAGTCACAATGCAGCAAATATGACCCAACATATATGGATTCTCCACAATATTTTTATAGCCCTTGAAACATTTCTCCCCAAAACATAACATCAATATTTTGAACATTTGTTTTCATTACTGTGAGGTTTGGATTTTTTTAACAATGATCAATTTCACCATATCTCTTGTAGAGTGTGGTTCTCAAGATGCTGCACAATGTTTGGTGTGGCCTTCAAGTTGATGGAAATTGCACATCTCTACATTCTCCAGGCATTCTAATTGGATCCATGAAATGTAGATGGTTCATATTCTCTCTTGTTTCGCTATTCTTAATCTCAGTGAAGAAATGTATATCTTTTCATCAGATCTTATAGATAAAGACAAGGGAAGAGTTTTCACTATTTGCATAATATCAGCAATGAAACAGTACCTAGACTATAGTTTGTTCTTGAGCACAAATTATGTATATATGAGCAAATTTCTTTGGAGGAATGAATTCTCCACATGTTCTTTCTTCTCCACACAAATATGTTTCTCATATTTGGGATTTTTGTTTCAGAAAGGGCCATCATTTACAACGTGAAGAGAAGGTGAAAACATTTTGAATTCTTCCTCTTGTCTTACAATGCTTTTACTCTAATATGCAAAATAGTAAGATGTGCAAACTTCAGATCCTCTGCTCAACTATGTCAGTGTACGAGAGTTCATGACTTGTAAGAGACTTGGTAACAAGGTCAGCCAATGAAGTGACATGGCAACTAAGTCAGCCAAGGGGAGCTAATTGGTGACTGAAACAGCCTGGAGTCTGGGCGTGGCTGAGCTCTGCAGCTCTAAAACTGAAACTAAGTCTGTGCTGAGCTCTGAACTGAAACGAAAACTTAGCTCCTCTCCTCTGCTTGTGTTTGCTTCTATTTGCTACCACTTTGGAAAAACTTGCTTTTGGTATTGCATACTTATTTCATGTGTCATATTATAAATAAAGAGAAGTTATTGAATCCTGCTAAATCAGTTACCTGTGTGTGCTTCTGAATGTGATTGCTACTGCAAACTCTGACAAACTAAATATATGTGGAAGATGAGGTTGCACATGCTCTCAAGAGAATGTGCTTCAAACAATAGTTTTAAACTAGGGATTTACATATTTATATATTTCTAGCCCATTTCTTGACTTTAAAAAGTTTCCAAAAATAGCAACTCCTGAGTATGGTGAGAGTGATTAATACAGTGTTTCTTTGAGCAGAAGTGAAATGCTTGCTTAATTCAGTGCCTGTCCCCCAAAATTTTGAACATCAAAAGATAAAGCTGTGCAAACGAACAGAAAAAAATAGAAAAAAGCTAAGCACAAGAGAAGCATCTTCTGTAAAAAAATGTACACTAACTTAGCATCTTGTTTGTTTGTTTGATTTTTTTAGATACTTGGCAAAGTCTAATTAGAAAGAAAGGTGTTAATGGGAAAGAAACTAGAAAAAGAAACCTGTAATCATAGGTGGTTTTTCACTTCTGTTTTCATCAGGTAACGGCTTGTATTTGTCATTAAAAAAAAGAAAGAAATCCAATAAAATAAAATCTCCTCTTCCTAAGGACAACCTGTTTCCCCAATAAACTAAATACATTATAACTTGAATAGTATAGATATAGGGAAGAATGTCTCCTCCTCTTTACAGACAAGATTATGTTCTGAGTACAGGGTATCATATTAAACTATAAAAGTCTGTAAGAAGATATATTTTAAAATATAAAGGTGTCTATGAATGTGTTCTGAGTCTCTGTTTTAAAATGTATTAATATTTGTACATTAGAGTTGGAGGAAGGGAAGGAGAGAGAGAGAGAGAGACAAAGATGCCGCCATTACTTTCCTATACTTATTTGTTCTCCCTACCTGAAATCAGGAAAACTTTCTATGAATTTGATAATCAATAGCAATAACACTTAGCAATAGCACTTATACTTATACACTTATTACTTATACCCAGAGTGCTTTACAGCCCTCTCTAAGCAGTTTACAGTCAGCATATTGTCCCCAACAATCTGGGACCTCATTTTACCCAACTCGGAAGGATGGAAGTCTGAGTCAACCAATAATCAATGTTGTGTTGTTTGGTTTACATCAAAGAACAGGATTTTTTTTCATCTTTCCTAAAATGTATGTGGACATTTTATTATTACTCTTTCAGTATGAAGATTTGTTTTTTTTAACAAATGTAAAACAAGAAGAATCTAGAGACTCTAGAACTTACCAACTGGGAAACTCTGCCATGCATATTCTACAACACAAATGAAATATTATTTCATAATTTCATAATAATATTATTTCAGATGCTCAAGGATCACTGATGGAACATGCATTGTAGTTTAATGTTTAAACATTTCCCCTGTTGTGATCTAGTCAAGGGGACAGTGCTCATCTCCAGTTCTCAGCCAAGGGAACCTATGTTGACTGAGATATGTTTCTGTCATCATGTGGCTAGCATGAGAGTATGGAATGTAGTAATACTTCCTACCAAAGGAATACCTATTTATCTACTCACCTTTGCAAACTTTTGAGCTGCATTGAGTGTGGTGGGCCATGAGCTTGGTTGAAGACTGGGAGCTCACCCCATCATGCAGCAATCAGGTCTCAATCACTGAACTGTAACTCTGGCCCCTATTGTAGCTTAAATGCCTCCAAAGTCTAACTATGAGATGTATAGTGGAAAGTTGATGCATTTACCAAAGTGAAGTGGGTGGGTAAATGATGCAAATTCTATAACAACAATTACTTCTTAACAGAGTAATTCAATTTGCCTGAAATTTTAATTGGTAAGAGATTTAGACATGTGGGTTCCTAGTTTTAGTTTGTGCCATCCTATTAAGGAAGGAATAGTTGATAACAAACATATGTAGGTAGTAGCAAATCTGCTAGTAATTTATTTTACAGAATCCTACAGCTAGATGCAACATCAAGAATTTAATACAATGATTTATTACATTATAATTTAAGAGCACAATTATAAAGCCTCTATATAACTGATATGCCTCATAACAGTTAAAAGCAATCATTAAAATATATGTGTAAATAGTCAGACATTTCCACATAAATAATTCATTACTTAAATCAACTTTACAAAGAACTTCCTTCTCCCCTTCCTACCTCCTGTTTAAAATTTTAATAAATCACCCTCCAGAACTCAGGCTAGATGGGAAACTTCTCAAAGAGTTCATGACATTACATTGGAAATTATATGCAAAGAAAACATAACAACTAAGTTCACATAGTTTGTTTAATCATGATTGTTAAAAAGCCACATTGGCCTGGTTCATGCATAATAATAGGCTGTGTGCCAAGATTTACAATAGCCAGTGACTCAACTCACACATTGTGCTAGACCAAAATCAAATTTCATTACAGTCAGCTCAAGGTGTGATTCGAAAAGCAACATATATAGATTGAGTTTGTTATGGGCCCAGCACGCTTCCGCTGCACAGGAGTAGGCTGCATTTCATAGACCAGTAAACATAGTTTGTTCCATCCAGCTGGGTTATCAGTGACAGACTTGTTGATGGGTCTTGTGCCATCTTCTTCAAGATATAAACCAACAATTATAAACTACACAGCTGTCTGTTTATGGTGTTGTGTATCTAGTACCAACTCCTTTAGCTATTACTGGAACCAACTGGGACTAACTGAGCCTACTGGTACCCTGGGCCCATAACTAGTGTTAAGGATGGTCCTTAGGAATAGGAATGCAGCTCCTATTGCATTTTAATTTTAGAAGGAATGAGAAATCGGTAGACTGGAGGCAATTGGTCCTCAGTTACTATCTCAAACCCATTTTAAAACAGGAACTGATTTTACTACAGGGAGTGAAAAATAGAAAGGAAACTATAATGAGCTCTTGGTAGACACAGTAATGGAATTCTAGGCTTCTTTGAAAAATTTAGCATCTCTTTCCTTGCTTGAGTAGAATTGAGGAGCTTCTATTTGAAGGGTTTTTTGGAAGGTGTGAATGCACTCTTTCACCACTTCAACAATGTCAGCTATATCTTTCACTCTTCTAGATTACTACATGGCAGACCTGTAGACGTTCATTTTATTCACACATTCTATTTTCATTACTCAGACTCTTGCTGGAGAAAGGAATTGGAGAAATGTATTTTGCCAGTTTCTTCTTCTGTCTAGAGCCCCCTTTTTATGCTTTTGAAATAAGTCTTTTTTTTTTAAGTCTTTTCAACCTAAAGAGCTAGACGATAGGAGGTGATTTCCTTTGCTTTATGCCAGTTTGTAATTTTTTTTCAAATATATATTTTAACTTGGAAAATTAACACTGGACTAAACTATGTTACCTTCATTGGTAGCATACTGAACTTCATTTACCTTTTCTCTCAAGGATTTTAATTGTCCCTGTTCCTTTTGTTATATTGACTGCCAGAAATGAAGACACTACGAATTTGGGATTGGTCATACATAGGAAGCCAGATAATAATATATGGGTTTCAAACTTTCTGCTGGGGATTACATTACAGGACTGGATACTTTAGATGATACAGAACACATTAGCTTGGGGAGTCATTCATGATCTTTTGTTTAGTGGTGTTTCAAGAGGTAATCTAGAAGATCTATCAGAATAATACATATAGCCCATCTTCCCTTAAGCAGTCAGAAGAAATATATATAGATATTACATTTTGTCATGTCCTATGTAGGAAGTTTTAATTGCATAAAACACATAGAAATAGAAATCACATTGCTCAAAACAATGTACAATTTTCCAATTTTCCAACAATGTACAACAATTTTCTACTGTAACTGCATATATCATGACACTAGTTATACTCAGAAAGTTCAAATAAATTTACATGTAAAATTTGTCTCAATAAAACTAAGGATATTTTAGTCAAAAGACAATTGCCCTTCAGTCAAAATGTATCAGCTAATTTATTAATGGTTGTACATGAGGAATTTTGAACTCTGCTTCTCAACAGCCTTGATTTACCCTTTGGATGAGTGAGGTGAAAAGGTGAGACAGATTTATATTCTCTACAGTGCCTGAGGCACTATCTCTCATTTTATTTTTTGAAAAAAAAATTCCCTGGAAAGTTGTATAATATATATATTATAGGGCTTCAAGATGTAGATAGTTTTTTTTACAATTATTGTACTTGATTTTATGTTAATGATTGCAAGCAAACAATAGCACAATATTATTTAGAGAGTGGAATCTTCTTACATAAAAGTTTGATTATATTTTGCCTGTGTTTGGGCTTCAGAAAACTGCTAAAATGTGCAAGATTGATCAATACAATCTTCCAGGGAAGATATGTTAATATTAGTCATTTAGGAAATATATGAGAAAGATTTGCGGAATGAGTTACTAATTAGAATTACTCAGGTGAGTGTGTCTAATCCTCTGAGAATACCTTGGCCATCTTTCTTTATTAATATTTCCTTTCATTTTGAAAAAAAAAATACGTGGGTGTACTATCATGCCATCTGCTAGAACATGATGACCTGCATGCCTATTCTTCGTTCAATATTGTATGACATTCTCACCATCTGTTAGAGCAATCTCTTCTCTTCTAAAGAGGGAAGGTACAAGGAGGTGTAGAGTGGTGCAGAGAATGAAGGTTCCCCAGTGTAAGAGTGAATATAAAATTGCAGAGAAGTGGTCTAAGGTTCTTACAATTTTTAGGGAACTTCTGGTGTTCAGGTCTATATGGTGAAATGAATTTCCAAGACAAGTGATGGATTATATCAGGTGATAGGGACTGATTTGATAGGGAAGGGAAAGACTTTTTGTTTGCTCTAGGTAGGGTATCACTGAATCCTACTAGCTTCAATATCATCCTATTTTTCCCTGAAAATTGCTTCCAAGGATTGGATAATAATGAGGAATAAGACAAGGAGAATTAAAATTCAGTGTTTTACCTGAATGCTTCAAAATGCTACACGAAGAAGAGTGGAGTTTTGTAATTCAAAATATAATGTCTGGGTGTTAAACCCTAAACCTGGATTAAACAGTTGATGTGTTTATACTTCTGCATACACTACATCCAAACCATCCAACATATTGAGGAATCCAAGCCACTGATATTATGCAAACCTGGCCATCATTATTTATTCATTCAATCAATAGATAAATCAATCAATCAGCCAACCAACCAACCAAACAACTAACCAATCAATTAATCAACAAACTTGTATAGCTATCCATCTACCAGAAAAACATAGTACAATAAATAAGACCAATTTAAGCAATAAACACCAGTGAGATCCCAAATCACTCTGTATCAGTTCCATCAACATCTTGGCTCCAGTGCCTAAGGAAAAACCAGATATTTACCACTTTCCTGAAGACTTCAGAGTGAAGGCTATTTGTATCCACATGTTAAGCCAAAATAACATGTTTTTTGTTTAGGCATCGGATGAGCAATAGACTTAGTGTTAACATATTGTGTGAACTGCAGCCAAATGATCTTTCAAGCATTCATGAAGAGTAAATCATCAAATGCAACCGTCCAACAGAAAGTGTCAAATATTACCTTGTCATCACACCTCCCTGAGACATAAAGTGGGTATGGCTCAGAAGGCAGACTATTTCTGTAATAGACCACATATTCTGGAATATGCTTTCCTAGAGATGTGTTCAGCTTTATCCTTTTCTCATTCTGCAATACCCTGAAAACCATTTTGTCTAAAATGACTTTGGCCCATTGGATGATTGAGAATTCTATTTATTTATTTATTTAT
>JAEANM010018411.1:0-12647 GCA_017656035.1 Myanophis thanlyinensis | reverse complement strand
GGAGGGAATTATTGTGTTGAACGCTGAGCTGTAGTCTACAAAGAGCATCTTAACATAGTTCCCTTTTCTGGTGTCCATCGTTTTCCATCTCTTTGAAGCTTTTCCAGTTGTCTTTCCTTTCTGTCTGAAAAGACCTGGGAAGAGATTGCAGATCGTATTTTCCTTTGGGATTGAAGAGAGATCTGTGAATTAGGATTGCTGCAAATAGCAGGAGAGAAAAGCTTACAGTGAAAGATAGGAAATTCAGACAAACATCCCATGGCCACCTCGACATAATATGTCCGAGAAATCTACATTCCATTGATGAGAACTTCATAAAAATGCTCTTTTTCTTGGAAGGAAATGCACAGCCTCTTTCATCAGACTGAATGGTAATTGAGAGGAAAGAAAGCCGAAGTGTTCGCCACTGCCCCAATGATCTTTTGGATAATGCAAAGGACTCTAAGTGCATTCAATCAAAGTTTCCTGCTTCTTGTTCAATCAGAGGTTCTTTTGTGCATGGTGCTTTGAAGAGCTGAAGAGGAATTTGCATGACCAAGGGGACAAAGGAAAGGAATTGAGTGAAGTTTAGAACCTACGGCTCACCTGATGTTGCTGAGCTTTGGTCCATATGGCCAGCAGGATGAGAGAAATCCTCAAAAGCAGATGGGCCACGGGATCTTTCCACTTAATCTTAATCTAATCCAGGAGTGTCAAACTCAAGGCCCAGGGATGGGATCTGGCCGGGCCACCCTGGAAACTGGAAACAGCGAAGGACTGCCCCGCAGTGCCTCTGCCACTGAAAACGGAGCTCAGGAGAGCTGTGTGCAGCCCTCCTGAGCTCTGCCTTCACTGGCAGAGGGATGCAGGAGGCCTTTGCAGCCAAAAATGGAGCTCGCGAGGGTTGCAGGCAGCACTCCCTTTTTCACTGAGAGAGGGTTGCAGGAGCCCGTCGCAGCCAAAAAGGGAGCTCAGAAGCCCGTTTTCGCTGGCAGAACACTTGGGCCACCACACACCTGACACCAGTGACATCAAGCTGGCCAGCTCTCTCCCCTGGCCACACACACCCAGCCCCCCCAAGGCCAAACACAACCATGATGCAGCCCTCAATGAAATCGAGTTTGATACCCCTGATCTAATCCATTCTTATTTATAGTGAGTGACAGCTACACTTCAGGATCTCTGGAATAAGCTTTCCTCTCCTTCTCCTTATAAGTATAGATGTCAGGGACTGAATGCAAATATGGTTTTCATTGGCTCTACCATTGAACACTTACTCCAACATCCTGAACTGATTAGAACACCAATTCTCAACTTTTTTTTTAATAATCACTTTTACCCATGGAAACATTAATCATTGTTAGAAGTTTAAATAGCTACAAGGAGGGATTCAGATTAACATTGGAATTAGGGTTGTATTTTCTGAGATTGCAACATCCTTTTCTTCCTTCCCATTTTGGTATGAATATTTTTATCTCCTGTCCTCATCTCTACACACTCAACTAAATATTAGAGTCTATTTTTCTGAGTATTTTGATTAGAGATGTTGTGCATGGTCTTTGTATTTGTGCACATGTATTCCCCTGGGTACAATTCTACAGTTTGAAGGGTGAAATGGAATGAAAAGCAACTCTTGATAGCTCTGACATGTAATGTTTGGATGAGCAAGATGAAAGCAGATATAAGACAAGGAATTTGTCTTGACATTTGTTCTTTAATAAAAACAAGAAATCTCTGCTACTACTATTGTCCTGGTTTTGGTGTCAACAGCACATTCATACAGCGTTATTATGGAAATTAGTAGTTTACTCAAGGTTGACTAGATATAAGCAGACAAAGAACACAAACCAAAACATAGCCTCTGTGGGAAACCTACGTAAGTGGTTTTGCTTTTAACAGGATTACGTAGAAAAATAGTCAAAGTCCAGTCCAGAATTCCAAAAAACAGATCAGGGTTGTAAGCCAGTCCAGAGATTAAAATTTCATGACCAGAATCGATGCAAATGTCATGCAAGAGCCCAAGATCAGATGGCTGATTCCAGTGAGGGATCAGGGCTGCCTTAAATAAGGCTGCTGCCAGCTGTTTTTAATCAAAGGATTTATTCCATTGCTTGGCAAGGAGCCTCAAAGAATATCTCTGCTCTTCACTCTACTTGTCTGGTGCAGGAGCTGGAAAGCCTGACATCATTATCATCTAACTGCTTCAACTGTTCAGGTAGTGCCTATATTTGACCATCCTCAGGTAATTCTTTGCTTTGTGTCACTTGAGGCTCTTCTTCACAGTCATTGTATGAATCCTAGCCCATGGCAATTATATATCTTGGAAAATGCCCAGCCAGACAGGGAGGAGGAGTCAAGTGGGGAATTAGTCTTGAGTTGTTCCTGAGATCCAGGACTGCCCCGTGCCTCCAAGCTCCATGGCACCTTATCTATCTGTTCCCAAGGAAGGCAAGCAGTCTGGTGAGATTCCTGTATTATACACCGAATATAATAAAGTAGTTAGCTTGAACTGTGTAGGTGTGGATCTGGTTGCTTGCACCTACTAAATAAAATAGGTTTAATTCATGCAATTCAAAGCAACCCTTTTCATACAGAAACAAGACACATCTGCATTTGCTAGAACTGACCTGATCTCATTGTGTGAACCCAAATTTGACTATCACACAGATTTTTTAAATTTAATTTTAAGAGAAGTTGGAATTTTCTGTAACATTTTATAACACTTTAATCAATAGCTACAAGGATCATACATGAAGTCAAAGCTCATAAATCAATCATGGCAAAATTCAACATGTTCCTCTGTTAAACTCTGCTTCGAACATCTTTTATTGGAGAAGTATTGGGAAATTTGCCAAAACTTCTATCTTAAATTTTAAAAATATACATATTGTGAAGGTTTCTTTATCTTTGATGGGCAGTTATCCAAAGTTACCTACTTTTTCACAAAGTTATAGACCAGATATAGCTGTATTGCAATGGTACATCTGTAATACCACTAATGATTTGAGCAAAATTCTAATGCAGTCCCATCATTCTCTTTTTATTAAGAATAAGCAACATTCCATTTTCTGGATTATTACTTAGTTATCTAGCATAAAATATTGTTTGAAAATTAAGGGAATAAACCATTAATGCAGTTCACATGATACAAATTCATTAACTCTGAACTAAAATGAATATTATGCAAATGGAAAATCTGCTACTCAATTCTCATTTGCAACAGCTGTGTTTAGTTTAGTTTTTTTTAATCCTTATTTCCAGCAGAACCTCCAAACAAATAAGCAAAGACTTACTGTTAATACAAGGAAATCAATATCTTTCCATTGATTGAGGATTTTATCATTAAGGGATTCATTAAAAAAATAAGCAAAGCACTTTATACTTGGATGGAATCCTTCATACAATTAGTGGAATATCATAGCAACACAGATAGTCCTAACCAGTAGTGGGATTCAAATAATTTAACAACTGCTTTTCCCAGGGTCAAGTTGGCTGCCAAACATGCAGGATGAGCCTCCCGCAACAGCCAACCTGGCTCTGGGAAAACCAGTTGTTCAATTACATACACACCCCTCTATCAAAATGGACCTGGGCGCTGTGCTGTGCTGTGCTGTGCTGTGCTGTGCTGTGCTGTGCTGTGCTGCAAGAGAGAAACAGGCAATGGAGTGGCCAGCATGAGGGAAGGAAGAGGAACAGGGAGAAGAAAGAGATAAAATGGACTTCTCCTTCCCTTGTGCCAGCTGCTCTGTTGCCTGTCTCTCCATTGCAGTGCAGTACAGTGCCCAGGATCCATTTTGATAGCCGGGGGTGGAGGTAATTTAACAACCGGTTCGCCTGAACTGGAGCGAACCAGTTGAATCTCACCAATGGTCCTAATGTGGCAAAGACTACATTTCTACAGGTGGGGTGGGGTGGGGTAAGGAAATTAATTTAGACTGCATCATAATATAGTTAGTCCTGATTTACAATCCCAATTGAGCCTAACATTTCTCTTGCCAACCGAGTCAGTTGTTAACTGAGTTTTGCTCCATTATACAATTTTTCTTGTCACAATTGTTAAGTGAAGTTGTTATGTTATGTCATGGTTGTTAAGTGAATCTGGTTCCCCCATTGATTTTGCTTTTCAGAAGGTCCCAAAATTTGATCACAGGACCTGGGCCACTGCAACCATCATAATTATGATGGATTGCCAAGCATTCATATTTTGATCACATGACTGTAGGGATACTGCAACAATCGTGTGAGAAAACTGTCATAAATCACTTTTCTCAGTGCCACTGTAACTTCAAACAGCCACTAAACAAACTATTGTAAGGATTACCTGTATAGGCTAATTATCTAGTTTTATTGTTTGATTACAAATTAATTGCAGCATTTTTAAATGGCTAGTAACATTAATGGAGGTTATAAATATGTAGCTTTTGTAGAGATAGAACTGTGCAAAATGTAATGTTCTATATACTTTTGCACAGTATAAACTTGGATGTCATAGCACGAAGTCCCTCTCCCCAAAGCTGATCTCTGCTGATTTTTTTAAAAGTTAAGTGGAGTTTGGTCTGGTTAGTGTGGCTTGGGAAAGGATCAGCCTGGAGATTAGAAAAACTTAGTGTGGCTTGGGAAAATTCCAGGCCTGGAGATTAGAAAAAGAATCAGAAGTTAAGTCTATAGTAAACTACATCTACATTTTAGTTTATAGACCACCGGGAGTTGCCTCCAGGCTAGATGGATAGCAAACAAGCCAAATAAATAAATATATGAATAAATAAACAAATAAAGTAATTAAGGAAACCAGATGCTCCCCATAGGAATGGCAGATTTTCTTAATGTCTTTAAGAAATTGTGCAGGCAATACACAAATCTTTGTAACAAATAAATAGCCAATAAATGAATAATCAGGAAGCTGCTAAGATGCTTATTAGCTCCTTTAAGCAAAGATAGAGCTGTCATTTGAAACATTATCAAAAGTAATCCTAGTATCAATTTGTGAATTCAGAGTTGGAATTATAAAAGTGTGCAGGTACACCCACAAAGTGCACACCTTAGGAGATTGATGTATTTGCATAATAATTTCAAAGATCCTTATCTTGAGAATAAAAATCCTTATTATCCTGACAATAAAATACACACTTATTATAAAACCAAACAGCTATTTATTTTATTTAGCGTATGGCACATGTTAGCCAGGCACATGTTAGTGAGGTGGCTGGCTGCCTCTTTGAAAGGAAGTTTTCCAGGCGGTATTAATTTTACCTGTGGGACACCTGAATGCCGGTAGCTCATTTCTTGCCCTATGCAGTTTATTTGCCCATGGGACTCGAGCCGCCGAGCTGCCAAGTGCACAGCAGTACACAGGCCCAGCGTCTTACCACATGAGCCACTGTGGCCCCTACTAAACAGCTTCCTAAGATGCTACTGAGACATTTTTTTTGCAGAATGAGGAAGTCGATTCTTGCAGGTTTGGCCTAGTGGTTAAGGCATCAGGCTAGAAACTAGGAGACTGTGAGTTCTAGTCCTGGTTTAGGCATGAAAGCTGAAAGGGTGACTTTTGTTGATCACTCTCTCTCCACCCAACTCACCTTATAGAATTGCTGTGGGGAAAATGGGAGGAGAAAAGAGTATTAGATATGTTTACTTATAAACATGCCAGTAATAAAGGTGGGAAACCAAATCTAAAAAATAAGTAAACCTGCTGGTCATGGGTCTATTTATTATTAAAATTATTGTTCTCAATAGGATAGGTGGAACAGAAATCTTGATGGATACTTTATCGAGAGGTGAAGTGGAGAACATTGCCTGGTGGCTCTAGAAATAGTTATCCCCAGTCAGTATCTGCAGTGTTTTGTGTTATCATCAAGAGAATGGCTTTACTACAGCAGAGATGTCTATGGAGATTCTCAGTCATCCAGGCCACGGTTGTCCCAAAGGTGCTTTTTCAAAAGGCAACCTGGACTTTCTTTGTTTTTGCTTGAAGGCATTTCGCTTGTCATCTCAACAAAAGGGGAGGTGACACCATCTCTATCTCCAGTTTACAACACAGTCCTTTCAGCAGTTCCAAGCAGTTCCACACCGATTTGCACTATTCAGATGACCCTAAGGGCAACAGATAAACCTCCCAGCAGCCTCAATGACTTTCATAAAGAATGCCAATGATTGCAAGGAATATAAAGCCTTCCATTCTCCACTATTCATTCAGAACTTCTTGGATGAGAAGTGAAACATCTGCAAGCAAAACAATGTCCAGCTTCCTTTTGAAAAAAGCACTCATGGGATTACAGCGGTGAGATGAGTAGTTTCTTAAGTAGTGACAGTGAAGCACACGCACACACACACAAATGCATACATGTTAGGTCGCTTCTGGATTAACACTTGGTCCATGGTAAATGACTCAAGTCAAGCTCACTGATGGTGACTTCATGAACACATTCATCTTGCTTCCTTGACAGCAGTTAAGGTTTCCGCCTCCAAAGTTTGTTAAGATTCCTGGAATCTCCTGGTAGACTCACACTTTGGACTATACTCTGCAGACATCCATTTGCAGACTATACTTTTTTTTTTTAAGTTAGATCTGTCATGCTCAACTGTAGCAAGTTGCAGTATTCCACTTTGGAAACTGACCCTTTAGCAATATTATTTTGCTAAGGATTTTGACATGTACAGTTTGCTAGAAGGAAAAGATGCCTAACTGGACTTGGTAATTTAGAGAAATAGTCTCTTAAAACTGACTATCAGACGTACACACATTCCCCTTGTGTACTCATTAGCTTTCCTAAATATAATTCTCTTTTTGTTATGTTTCCCAAATGTATGGTGTTTCTCTCACTTTTTCAAATTCAATCTCTAATATTTTTTTAAATAAAATATTCCTGAAAGCACTTTTGTTCTGTTGTGTGCAAAAAATTCTCCAAATATCTGCACGATGTGTATCTTTTTTTTTACAACACAAAAAGATACACATCATGCAGATATTTGGAGAATTTTTGCACAAAAATTGATGCCTCTGAATCATATGCCTCTCCTTGTTATGGCTTCAGTTTAGGAGATCATGTTATTTTGCCTGAGAAAAAATCCATACTGGTTTTCTTTCTTTTTTACATCTCTGATCTCCATCACTCTACCTCTTATCTTTACCATCGTCTTCCCCATATCAACATGCAGATGTGAATTGATACAGAAATCTAGCTAGTCGGGATGGTTTGTCAAGAGAGCATATTTTGGAGGATTTGCATTTGTAATGCTTTGGAACTCTGCATAGGATACGAAGAAGAAATGGACAATATTCCAGGATTATAAATATATTCCAATTCAATCTTTAGTGATCTATCACCATGAATTGTATAGCAAGTGTCAGAGTGCGCACAGCGGTACTACCCAGGAGCAATAACATCAAACAGGGGTTTGTAAGAAAATAGTGGTTTAGCTATACAAAAGAATATACATACACATACTAGGCAAAGGTCAAACCAACAATCAACAACTACAGCAGGGAAGAGCACATGGAGAGAGAAATGCCCTCACAGGGCCTCTCTTATAATACAGACTCTTAAAGGGGTAACAGTCAAATAATCTTGCTGACTCATTCCTCTCATTGCATCATCATTACAGCATTAAAGTATTACAGCAGCTGGTCAGCTATTAAATCATAACCCTGACACTCCTCCCATTTAAAGCTGAACAGTTGCCATGCTTTTTATATATTCTTTTTCACCCCACTGCCTTTTGTCCTTCTGGCTATCTCATGGGAGTAAAAACCCCGATACTCATTCATAGACTCTATTTCCCTGTCCATAGCATCCTTCCATTTATCCTGTTCTGCTTTATGCCAACAAGTTTTACCCATTGCTTGAACTGTTGCAATACCTCTGTCTTGCTTTTCAGCAGATAACAAAACCCATATCTCATGTATTCATCCACTATGACTAGGGTATAATGATAGATCTTAAATTAAAATTAATCTAAATCTAAAGAACTAAATACAAATGTAAGCTTGGTCTTGTGGACAAGACATTGAAACTTGCTTTCGTGGTTTTCTGCCACCAAATACTTTCCTTGATTGTAGTGAGTATTGTAGTTAGTTCTTATTTGGAAAGTTGCAATTCATTTTATATGGATTTGCCCTTGGACACCTCTCAGAAACTACACCAGGTTATAATGTGTTGGCATGAGCAGTTATGGGCACACCTTTATCTTTATCTTTATTAACATTTCTATACCGCCCCACTCCCAAGGGACTCGGGACGGTGTACAGCCAATCTAAAACCAATATACAAAAGTTAAAATAGAATTAAAACAAATTAAATCAGTGGCCCAATCAATTAAAATTAATTGCTAACCAATTAAAATTCAATAATTATTGAAATTAAAATTTAGAATTTAAAACCCCGCTAAGTATTAGGCCAGACCGGCTTGTTGGAATAAGTAGGTTTTTAATGTGTGCCGGAAGGTTTGGAGGTCAGCAATGGTCCGAATCTCTGGGGGGAGTTCGTTCCACATGGAGGGTGCAGCCACAGAGAAGGCTCGTACCCTCGGAGTTGTCAGATGGCAATGTCCCGACAATAGAACCCCGAAGAGGCCTGCCCTGTGGGATCATACCGGTCGGCTGGAGGCTGACATTGGCAACAGGCGGTCCCGTAAGTACCCGGGTCCCAAGCCATGGAGTGCTTTAAAGGTGAATACTAACACCTTGTATGTTTACCACTACTATCTGAGATCCACCATTATAAATCATATAATTCCAGGTGCTGGTAAGTGCCTTAAATGTCTGAGGGATCATCTGTCTTCAGTTATCTCTGTCCTCAGGATTTGGCAAGTCAGGACTGCTCATCAATTAAACAACATCATATGAGACATAGGATCAGAATGGTAGATGTCTCTCTTGCAATTGTATAAAGCCTGTATTTTCCCTTTGAGGAAAAAAATATTATTTTATATTGTCTTCTTTTCTTATTATGATGTTTTAACCTGTTTTAGCTTCTCAGAATTTTGAGATTCTTTATTGGTTGCTGACTGGTTTTTAGCTACTCTAGTCCCTACCAAAATATAAAATTTAGATCTCAGGAAGTAATTTTTCCTCTCTGGCTTCAAGCTGGAATCCTGCATCCAGTTTTGAGCCCCACCATTTCAAAGGACAACGAGACATTATCCCAAATTGTAAGACCAGTGAACCATAAAATTAAAATTATAAGAAGGCTGGTACAGTTTATAAACTAGGAGGAACTTTTTGACTTGTATAAATTGTTAGCCAGTGGAACAGGCTGCCACGTGAAATGAGAGATCTTCAACCAGACACAGGACTCCAGCTGGAAATTAAAACAGAGAGGAAAAATTACTTCCTGTGGTCTAAACTTTATATTTCTGAAGGTCTAGAGTAGCTAAAAATTAGTCACCAACCAGAAAAGAACCTCAAAATTCTGGAAGCTAAAGCAGTTTAAAAAAAATAAGACAATAAAATAATAAAACACACTGAACCAGAGGAAAAAATACCATTTTTTGTTATTCATACCATCACAATAGACTCATTCACCATCCTGGTCCTATGTCATATATGATATTTAATTGATGGGGCCTGGAGTAGTCATACCTTGTTATATCCTGTAGGGCAGGCAGAGATAACTGGAGACAGATGGTCTAGTAAATATCCTGGTCCTCAGATATTTATGGATAATTATCAGCAACTTTAATTACACCTGGAAGTTCACTTGATCAATTTCTCTAGAAAAAAATATCTCACAGCAGAAACTGAACCACAAGATACAGATTTCACCCGATCAATTGATTCATACATCAGCATAGTCTTCTTTCCCACTAATTGGAATATTAGTTTGATATGCGTGTATTTTCTCCTGAATCTGCATTTTGTTTTAAATATACCTTAAAGGCATTGCTTGCTTTTTAATATTATAGAGTTGACCTTTTGATGCTATTTTGAAAATTATTGCTTTGGTTTTAAGATGCTACTGCTTTCAGTTTATTGATCTATTTTATTTTACTGCCTGCTAATCTGAAACTGATGATAAACCTGTAAGCTTAGTTTAAAATATTGCTGATATCACATGAGGTATTCTTTTTCATTTTTGCAGCTGTATTATATATGTATTGTAACTTTTATGCTTAGAAAAAAGCTAGAATTTAGTTAGAGAGCAACACAATGTGGTTATAATAATCACCATCATTTAATGTCTTAAATTTAGTATTAAATATGATAATTAATGTACATTTTCAATATATAACTAGATAAAAACCCTAGATATATGGTAAGTTTTAATGGAATACAATATTACAGCCTGCTAAAGCACTCTGATAAACAAGAGTGGATAGCAATGAATGGTCTCCAGCTTGGAAAATATACATTTAAACAAGAATGTATTTGGGAAACTTGCTATACAGTACAACCATAGATTATACCTAAACATTGAATGAACATTAGCAAAGAAAACATGTGTTTTTTCTGCCATAAACCCATGAAGTTACTTAATTGTCTCATCATGAATGAGACAATTTTGCATAATTCTAATAGACTCCCTGGAGGATATGAATGAATGAAATATGATTTTGAGTGGCATGATGGCCTAGTGGTGAAGATGCTTGCCTTCCACTCAGAAGGTTGAGAGATCAATCCCAGGTAGCAGCAGCAGTTTCTCTGCTAGGACACTGCAAACTCTGTGTGGCATCAGGAATGGCATCTGGCCAGTAAATGCTCAACTCCATCCAGTTGACCTGACTCTACCCTGTATTAAGAGGTTACAGGGCTGTAAAAAAGTAGTTTTAATGAATGATGATAAAAATCAGTGGTTGATACTGCTTAAAAAGCTTGGGGACAATATTATACTGTGCAAGGTGTCTTGGAAAGTTTTGTGTGTTTTCAGTGTTGGAAAACTAGGACAATAGCTGCCAATTCTTGGGACTGAGTTCTTAATAAACTGCGATTCACTAGAAGCAGAATATAAGAATTATACGTGCACTGCAGGGATGTTAGAATGGGTCTGTGTTTGCTTGCTACTGAATTATATTGTTTTTGTTGTGGGATGGTGTTAAAAAAAACTATTTGTGTCTAATTAAAAATATGCATTACAGGGAGAAAGCCGCTGTTTCATTTCCCTGGTGGCTCCTCCTTCCTCAAATTATTTCCAGAAGGCTTCATAGGAGTTTCCTGTAGCCCAAGGGAAGAAGAGGAAAAGTCAATTAAATGTAATCACAAATATATAAAGCAGATGTAGAAAAGCAGAAAATAAGCTAATCGTTAGGGAATAGGTCAATGCCAGTATAAAATAAATGCAGTCAACCTGTGGATATATTTTGGTTTGTAGGCTTTGGGGTTACTGAACCCATCACAAACCTCATTTTTCCTTCTCCCTTCCCCACTCTCTTTAAAACCCATTAAATCAATACTTTTTATTGTTTATATGTTTAAAATATTGGACGCAGTGCGACCATCCTGGCATCATCTCCGCCATACATACTAAAAATACAAAACATAATATATATACTCATTACTAATTTTATATTATATTATATATTATGTAATTATCTTGCCCTATATATTCATTTAACTATATACCATCATATTCCGGGTCTATTAATCCTAATTATCTCCTGTTCCAACTCTTTCCTTCTACTTTATAATGCCTTGATAAGACCACACTTAGAATACTGCGTCAGTTTTGGTCACTACGATGTAAAAAAAAATATTGAGACTTTAGAATGAGTATAGAGAAGAGCAACAAAGATGATTAGGGGACTGAAAACTAAGACATATAAAGAATAGTTGCAGGAATTGGTATGTTTAGTTTAATCAAAAGAAGGACTGGGGGTGACATGATAGGAGTGTTCCAATATTTGAGAGGATGCCACAAAGAAGAGGGAGTCAAGCTATTCTCCTAAGCACCTGAAGGCAGAACAAGAACCAATGGATGGATACTAATCAAGGAGAGAACCAGCCTAGAACTAAGAAATTTCCTGACAGTTAGAACAATTAACCACAATTTGCCTTCAGAAATTGTGAATGTTCCAACACTGGAAGCTTTTAAGAGATTGGACAGCCATTTGTCTGCAATAGCAATAGCAATACAATAGCACTTAGACTTATATACCACTTTACACTGCTTTAAAGCCTACTCTAAGCAATTTACAGAGTCAGCATATTGATTTTAACCACCTCAGAAGGATGGAAGGCTGAGTCAACCTTGAGCCTGGTGAGATTCGAACTGCCCAATTCGAACTGCCCCGGGAGATTCGGACCATTGTGGACCTCCAGGCCTTCTGGCGGGCACTAAAAACCCATCTCTTTCAGCTAGCTGGTCTGGCCGAATACCTTAGGGGTTTTAAATTTAATTGTTGAATTTTAAAATTTTAAATTTTTATTATTTTAATCTATTAGGCCTTAATTTAATTCAATTTTAATTGGTTTTTAAATTGTTTATCTGTGTGTTTTTTACTGGCTGTACACTGCCCCAAGTCCTTCGGGAGAGGGGGCGGTATATAAATTTTGAAAAATAAATAAATAAATTGCAGGCAGCCGGCAGGCAGCAGAAGTAGCCTGCAGTTCTGCACTCTAACCACTGTGCCACCGAGGCTCATCAATGGTATAGGGCAGGGCTAGGGAACCTTGGCTCTTTCATGACTCATGGACTTCAACTCCCAGAATTCCTGAGCCAGCCATTTTAAGCTGTTAA